>JAPKLW010002888.1:46031-59442 GCA_026898455.1 Plectranthus barbatus | reverse complement strand
TTATACCCGTATAAAACAGACGATCTGATAAAGAATAATGCCATGTGCCATGTTCCACAGAGATAGTGTTCCTAATAACATCCTATCTCCAGTACTTAGCTTGTGGCATACAAATTCAGCATGTATTACCTCACCATTCAATATATTCCACATAGACAGTGTTCCTAGTAACATCCTGTCTACAGTACTTTAGAAATGATGATCGTACATGACAAACATACTCTATGTTTTGACATTAAGGCCTCACTCTTGTCTCTACCGTCTTATAACATGGGTTTTTTATTTTTTTATTATTTTTGAATCAGATTTATTGCACAAAAGGATATCACACAACTGATGATAAAGAATCAGGAAAGCAGAACAAAAACTGAATAACAACTGAATGTTGATCGACACAATATTTACAATGATCAACATTCTACTCATACGATTTAAGGAGCATTACACATACCAAGAGATTTTCTAAGATAAGAGAATCTCTCAAAGTCAAAGGTCTTTGTAAAAATGTATTTAAGTGCAATAAGATCATTTTCCACTAAATCTCTAATAAAGTGGTGTCGAAAATCCACGTGCTTAGTTCTAAGATGTTGGACATGATTTATAGAAATCTCATTAGAACTAGCATTGAAGCAGAACAGTGTTAAAGTTTCAATAGACATACCGTACTTTTCAAGCATTTGTTTCATATTACCATTGTGATCAGCATCTCTTGTGTAATCAACATAGTCATAACCTGTAATGTTAGTACTAGTATCTTTTGTATACCATAATCTCATATTTGAATTTCTAGATATAAATAGAATGATTCTTTTAATAGTTTTCATATAAGACCTTTTGGGGTCAGACTTGTATCTAACACCAACATCAACACTGAAAAGAATACCTGGTCTATTGGCAGTAAAGTATAACAAGATACGTATCATTTCACAATGTTCAGTAGGTTTAACACTAACACATCTTCCATCTTTGCTAAGTTTGACACTGAAACCCATTAGTATTTTCGTATGTTTTGCATACCTTAACCCAAATCTTTTCACTAAACCTTGAGCATACTTAGATTGAGAAATAGAAAAAACATCACTATACTGCTTAATCTGGATTCCAAGGAAGTAGTTAAACTCTCCCACCATACTCATTTCGAACATGTCAGACATTATTGTGACAAAGTTATCTATAAGTCTAACATCGATTGCCCCAAACACTAAGTCATCAACTTGAGCAACTATAAAGTTCTTATCAATATGTTTAACAAAGAGAGTTTTACTCATATTACCTCTGTTGAACTTTAGATTAAGTAGAAAGTTAGGTATATTATTAAAAATCCTTTTAGTTCCAATTATGTTTTTATCTTTAAGCCTAGGAACTAAGGTCCACACATCATTATAAACAAATTGACTTAATTCTTCATGCATAGACAGTATCCAATTCTCATCTTTTAAAGCTTCAGAAACATGCATAGGTTCAGTTTGAGATAGATAACAACTAGAGTAGAAGGTGTTAAATTTACAAACCATTTTTACCATCTCTTTGCAATTGACGGGGGCTTTCTTGAGAATCGATACTCCTTCAAAGACACTTCCAATGACCTGAAATTGAGGATGATTCCTTTTGTTTCGAAGAGGTGGTTCTCTAGTTTCTGAGTTTGACACCAGGGTGTCACAGATTTTCTCCTTGTCAGAGTTTGAACTCAGAGTAACTTGATCCTCCTCTTTGTTAGTGTCAGAGTCTGGAGTTGATGTTGGACTTGTTATCTGTCTAACATCTGCACTTGTCTTAGTAACTGGTTCTATGCCATTCTTTATGAGATGAGATGTATCTTCCACATCTTGTTTATCTAGTAAGGTTCCTGTATCATCAAACACAACTTTGGCAGATTCTTGGATAGTATTAGTATGTAGGTTAAACACATGATACGCTCGACTATTGCTTGAGTATCTACGAGAAAGTACTTTGTTGTACCTGGAGTCAAAGTTAGTAAAATAATAATAGTTATTCAGAATATAACGCATACTCCCAAATACATGCATATGTTTCAGATTTTGCTTTTTTCTTTTTTCAATAAATCCCTATTTGAATAGCAAACAGTAAATAAAACTCTATTTGAATAGCAGACAGTAAATAAAACTCTATTTGAATAGCAAGTAGTGTTAACAACTTTAACCCGTAATCTTTTAGACAATTTTTTAGAGTATAGAGTGATATTCTCGCATTCTTTAACATCATTCAGTTGAAGTATTTTATGTATTGAGAGCTTATGAGATATCCCCTTTCTTTTACACAAACTAAAAGAGTCTATATTTTCCAATTTTCTCTTATGATCAGTTCTAATTCGAGTAGCATCAGCATGATAAAGTTCTATAAATCTCCTATATAATTTTCTAATAAGTTCAAAGGTGTCGGACTTTATTCTAAAATATTTAATCCAAGTGAATCTAGAGTCATAATCAGCACAAACTAACACATACATTTTCTCTCCAACATTATCTACTTCTATAAGACTCATTAAGTCCATATGTAGTAGACCAAAGTAAGCATTAGAGTTAGACATACTCAAGACAAGATGTGGTGTATGAGTTTGTTTACCTTCTAGACGTGAATCACAAACCTTGTCCATGTTAAACTTGACCAAGTTGACGTTGTCCATATTGAACTTGACCATGTTGAACTTGACAATGTTGATGTAGTCCATGTTGAACTTTTCCATGTTGAACTTAATCATGTTAAACTTGACCGTGTTGAACTTTACAATGTTGAACTTCAGTTGTGGAATGTCTTTTCCAGCATCATAGATGAGAGGTTTCTGAATTCTTCGAACATTATCATGTCCTATCTTCTTATGTTGTTCAGTCTGATAATAGTTATCTTTTGATCTACTTTCAAAGATGAGACAATTATTAGATTTATTATAAACCTCGCATGCATATATATCAAACCTGATAGTGATATTTCCTTTAGCACCTTTTCCACAAGTAACCATACCTCCACTTATAAAAGTGAAGTCAGCTTGAAACAATTTGTTACATGACATATGGCTAAAACAACCTGTGTTAAAGTACCAAGTACCTGCAACATTAGTCTTTAGGAAAGTATACACAACTAGGCATGTTTTATCCTCTTTATCACATCTTTGATACATTTTCCTTTTCTTATCAGCAATTCTAAATCTACATAAAGGTTTTATGTGCCCAAATTTATTGCAGTAATGACACACAGACACCTTAGATGTATCTTTGACACGTTGCTTAGTGATGTTAGACTTTACTCTAGAAAATTTAATCAAATTCTTCTCAGACTTTAACATAACAGAATTTAAGTTTCCATAACCTAATGCACAACCATCAGAATGTTTAATAGACATAATCTCATCTAATTTTGACTTACCGTTGTTAATCTTAAACATAAAATCAATTTCACATACCTTGATCTTCAGCACATCCACTTTTTGATTCTTATGAGTCCAAAGAACTTCAAACCTTGAAATATGTCATTTCAGTACTAGATTTATTTCTTTCAGCTTTGGCAACTTCTTGCTCCGTTCTTCACACCTTTTGCTTTCCAAGTAGTGGCTTATTTGATCAATGTCGCTATGTGTGATCATGTAAGTCTGACATTCCTGATTCCTGACAACAGAACAAAGTTCAACATTAGAATGTTTATTCTCAGTTTGTATATAACAATTTGCAGCATCTTCTAGGGGCAGAATGTTGAAGTCTGATATATCAACATCTTTTTCCTTCATCTCGTCAGTAGCTTCCTCTTCAATCTTTTCGACCTTTGTGATCTCTATATCAGTATCCATACATTCTCTTTCATCATCTCCTTCTTCGTCTTCAGATTCATCATCGAAGGTTGTGTTGAAGTTAGACTTTCCTCTTCTCAAAAGAGTTGGACACTCATTTGCATAGTGGCCAATTCTAGAACATCCATGACATTTCACACCATCAACATTTCTCTTAAAAGAATATATCTCTTCATTTGCTAATCCATCACTTCGTCTCCTTGATAAATTAGTTGAGTGGCTTGAGAAGTTTGACCCAGTAGAGATAGATGATGAACTTCTTTTGCTGAAGTTTGAGAAGTTTGACACGGTAGAGATAGGTGTTGAACTTTTTTTGCTGAAGTTTGAGTCTCCTATATCATCTCTCATGGATCTGACAAACTTATTGAACTCGTTAGTAAGTAAAATATGATTTGACTTATCTTCCTCTTAAAAGTTCAACATCAGATTCATCTTCTTGAGAGGTTGCATATGTTGAACTTGGAGATGTCTCACTTCCAGCTTTTCCAGCTTGAAGAGCTATGCTCTTTGCCTTGTATTCTTCTTTATGTTCCTTCAGATTTATCTCATAAATTGTTCGAATACTTACCAGTTCAGCAATCTCTAGTGTTTCAACATCTCTCGCTTCTTTGATTCCAGCGATCATGGTGTTAAACTTTTCTGGCAGCGACTTTAACATCTTGTTGACAAGTCTCTTATTGTTGATGGGTTCACCTAGTACATGAGCTTCGTTTGCCATTAATTCTATCTTCTCAAAGTAAGAGGAAATTGTTTCTTCTTCCAGCATCTTGAGAGACTCAAATTTAATAGCGAGTAATCGTATCTTAGTCTCTCTAACACTGTCAGTTCCTTCAAATTTCTCTAGAAGTATGAACCAGGCTTCTCGTGCTTCCGAGCATCTTGATACTAACCTGAAACAACCAACATCCATTGTCCTTCAGGTTTAAGTTTGGTAATAGTTTTAGCAGCATCCTTCAGATCTTGAACAGTGATTTTTGGAGGTTTCCATCCATGCAAAACAGTAATCCACGCTTGTTCGTCTAAGGACTTGATGTATATCCTCATTCGAGACTTCTATAGAGAGTAGTTAGTCTCATTACTCTCTAGAATGGGTGGTCGACAAGCAGGGCTTGAAAAAACTATCATTGTAAACTGCACTCAGGAACAAACAACTTAGTCTGTCAAGAACCTGGCTCTTATACCAATTGAAATAATTTAGTGCCTGAGTTTACTATTGACATTGAGGTGTCAAAGTTTTAAACCCTGCAGAATTCAATATGTCTGAACTTATAAATATAGAGTAATGTTAAACAGAATGTCAGAGAAGTCAAAGTTTGACACATTCAAAGTTTAACACATTCAAAGTTTAACATGCAGCGGAAATTTAACGTCACACAAAGAATTAATTTTCACGAGTTTAGCGAGAGCCTCACGGCCAAAAACAGATTTCACTATAATAATGAAGTATACACAGCAAAATCGAAATAATAAATATCCAAACCTCTTCTCGGTTCACTCCCTCGAAGAAACTTGAATTTATATAGAAGTAGAGACTACAACTATGAACAAACCGTATTTACGAACTAACGATTCAATCCTCAAAACTCCTCTACCGTTGGATTCACTCTCCGGAGGTAGGATCCTTCTTCGGCTTGAATGGTTTCGCTAGCTGAACGAAAGGGGAACGCTTGTTGAAAGGTGGGAACACCTTAATGAAGATCTTCTATGAATAAATTAGGTCATCCGCCTTTTCTTTGCACCACAGCAGTTGGAACGCCTTGTATAATGTATCTCTATGAATAGTGTAGGTCGTCCAACTTTATTTTTGCATTGCAGCACCCTTTATATAGGCGTAGATGAATGCATCCTCGTGTAGATATGCATAGCCTCGTGTAGATATGGATAGCTTTGTGTAGATATGAATGCATCCTCGTGTAGATATGAATAAACTTGTGTAGATATGGATAGCCTCGTGCTTGATATGTATATCTGCATAAATATCTCAACTGCAAACACTAGAGAAAGATATGTCAAAGATATGTTAAAGATATGGATCTATCTTTAAAGATTAGGAAGTATATCTATTCAAATATATCTTTAAATCAAATCCTATTCGTTCCTAAATCTTTATAAAATATACATCTGTCCTAGAATTAATTGAATATACGAAAATAAATAAATACGAATAAATAAGGAATGATAAAATTAAATCAGCAGTACAGTATAATACTACGGTGTTAAACAGTACATTCTAACACTACGGTGTTAAACATAGCTTCGACTTTAATACCAACGAATGTTAAGCACTGCATCTTCAGTTTCGTTTGATAATTATACTCCCTCCGTCCCATTGAAGTAGTCCCACTTTCCTTTTTTGTTTGTCCATAGAATAGTCCCATTTTCCTAAAATGGCAACCTTATTCACACTCACCAATAAAATATTAATTCCACTACACTCACAACTCTTAATTCCCGTGCCGAAAAGAAAAGGGACTACTTCACCGGGACGGAGGGAGTAATATATAATTTCGTTTGATCGCAAAAACGTATTTCAGTGCCCACAGTTTTTAGATTTAACGGTTTGTTCGTAATTGAGTATATAAATATATTTAATAATAATTTATAAAATTATATTCCCTGAATTTTAATTTATTAATTATTTAATATATATTTATTAAGTGATTTTACATACACGTAATTCTTTACTTATATTAACAGGTTGATGCTAAAGCAGTAGGAGTAGAGATTCTCGAAAGTTCGAAGGTTACTGTATGAAGAATTTACTCATGTATCTCAAATAATTTGATGTACTCTTAATAAAGAATAAAGATAATTTTTTTAAAAAAATTTTGAGTAGCAACTAAAATTTTCTTATGTAATTACAATTCAATCTATTTCATTTGTGTTGGTCTCGCAATCAGAGTAAGTTTGATGCACAACAAAAATTTTAAGAACAACTTGTATTCGCAAACTGGTGGTTCTTGATCAGTTTGTGTTTCTGTAAAAATGTTTGTTAGCAAATTTGAATTTTTGGTTAGTTCGAATATACTTCAAAACTAGAGTGTGTTGAGTTTTAAAATCTTTGCAAAAAATAAAAACAATAAAAAGAGCAAATGATTTGTAGAGGTTCAGACAACCAGTCGTACGTCACCTCTTCAGACTAAAATCTGGAAATTCACTAAGCTTCAGTTATAGGATGATCTCGCGAGCTATCGCTAGCTGGTAGATGTCAATGTCTACCAGTCCACTAGATCACTCGTCTAGGCATCTAGTTCCTTCGGCTTTGCAAACTTGGAGTGTGGGCACACCATGCAGCCTCCTCTGGATGTTGAGAGTTTTATAGTTCCTCCAGGACTATCGAACTGGTTGGCTAGACGTCCATGATAATCATTGTTGGAAATATGCAGTGACTGTTGTATTCTTTAATGAAAAGAAAGAACACCAAGAAATAACTCTAGCTGAGAAAGCTATGAGTCTCGTGTTCAAAAGATGACACACGGTTGGCTAAGTTTTAGTCTAGATGATAGAAACACTTTGAATTTTCACTTACCCAGAGTATCATTGCTTTCTTTGAGTTTCTATATTTTTGTCACTCTGAGCGCTTTGTCTATTTATAGATGAGGTATGAGCGTTTCAAATTTGTAGCCGTTTAGAGACGGATTGAGCATTGCCCAATCTGAGGTTTTTTTTTTCTAACGGGAGTAAGGTGCTTTTCCTGAAGCACTGCACCTGCTTCATCTTATTCTGACACAGGATGTCGACATGCTGCTTTTGTATAAGAACGGTTTTGCTAGTCCGAAAGATCTAAACTGATTAACATAAGTTCAGTCTTTTAAGGAATCTCCATTCTTAAAGACTGTTCTTTAATAAATCATCTCATTTATTCCCTTTGTCTCTATGTGTGAGTGGAAACTAGGCTTGTAAACTGAGAAGAGCCAAGTTGGTGTCTGATCGATGTTAAATCTGCATACAAACTATAGCATAGGACAAATAAATTTATTAGTACCCGAAGGTTGTCGAACCCACAGGGATAGTGCAATGAAGGGATTCATGTACTGAATATGGTTTTCAGAACTTTTGTTTGAGTAATTCAAATCAGGAATTTTGGGTTTTTCAGAACAATTAATTTAAAGAGATTAAAATAAATATTAAAAAGCACAGATTCTAGGAAAATCTACCAATCTGATCAACATTCAAGAAACAAATATTCAAACCCAGAAAAGATATTTTTGGTGGAAAAACTATTAATGTGGAATTAATTCCCTTGTCGGGTAATTAAATCCTAAATTACTAACTAGTGGTTATCTCCTCTCGGTCTCAAACACACCAATTAATCAATTTGAATAAAGATTAATTTTTTCCTATGATTGAATTCTTCTTGGTCGGACAGAAAATCAAAAGTATTAAATCCTAACTTCCTATTATTAACCTTCCTATTACTACGATTGAATTCTTCTTGGTCGAAACTGTACCTCGAATGTTGGCCTCAGACACCAACTTTTTATCTCCTTCTTTTCAGACCTCGGTGGCGTGAACTCTCAGCTTTTAGCACTCCGCGTTGACCGACATAGGGTCTGCGTCGGTCGAAACAGACCTCAATCTTTTTTTTTCAAAAACCAAAAGAAAAAATGAAAGCAATAACACCCAAAAAATAAGAACAAAAATTGAAAAGAAAAGTGATAAAATAATGGGTTACCTCCCATCCAGTGCCTTAGTTATTATCGTGGCTCGACACTACCTGTGAAGCTCATCAAGGTGGTTGGAATATGTATTGCAACAACCGCAATAATTGGATGTTTGATGGTGCAAAGTAAGTGGTCTTGCAATCAAGAGAATGTGAATTAGGAGGCTTCGATTTGATCCTTTTTGCACTAACCTCCAAATCCTTCAGAAATTGCCTTTGTTCTTCTCCTTCGTCCTTAGCTTGATTCTGCTCTTCTTTGTGTACTGAAGTGACCACATCATTTGAATCAGATGGCTCAGCCTCAACTTGTTCTTCTTTTTCAACCTTTTTCACTTCAATGTCCTCCTTGACTATGTGTGATTCAGTGACTGGCTTTAGTCTGGACAGGATGTCATCAATGATTGACTCTTTAGCCTTCATGACTTCATTTCTCTCATTGATCCATGCTGATGATGGCTGGACTTTGGACAAGACTTCATCAATGATTGTCTTCTTGGGCTGAGCCGGATGAACCTCTAGAAGTGCAGCTTGCCTTTCTTGTATTTCTCTCAATTTTTTCCTCAGTAGATATGCTTCGGTTACCAAAATTCGTTGCTCTTCTAGAGTCAGATCAACATCGTTCACCATCTTTTTCTCGTTGCTCCTCTTGATTATGCACCTGCAAGAAGAAGGATGGAAGCATTAGTTTGCGTCGACCAACGCGCTGACTGCTTCGGTCGAAACAGAAACTCAACTCACACACACACGCTCGCAAAAAAAGAAAATAGATAATTAAATAAATATAAACCCAATCCAGAAGATATCAAACAAAACAGTAATAAAATACAATCTGACTATCCCCGGCAACAGCGCCAATTTGATCGATGCTAAATCTGCATACAAATTATAGCATAGGACAAATAAATTTATAAGTACCCGAAGGTTGTCGAACCCACAGGGATAGTGCAATGAAGGGATTCATGTACTGAATATGGTTTTCAGAACTTTTGTTTGAGTAATTCAAAACAGGGATTTTTGGGTTTTTCAGAACAATTAATTTAAAGAGATTAAAATAAATATTAAAAAGCATAGATTCTAGGGAAATCTACCAATCTGATCAACATGCAAGAAACAAATATTCAAACCCAGAAAAGATATTTTTGGTGGAAAATCTATTAATGTGGAATTACTTCCCTTGTCGGGCAATTAAATCCTAAATTACTAACTAGTGGTTATCTCCTCTTGGTCTCAAACACACCAATTAATCAATTTGAATAAAGATTAGATTTTTTCTACGATTGAATTCTTCTTGGTCGGACAAAAAATCAAAAGTATTAAATCCTAACTTCATATTACTAACCTTCACCTCTCGGTCCTTCGATTAATAACTGTAACCTACCTCAATCTTCATCTCTCGATCCTTCGATGATAATAGATTTAAAACAAAACATAGGATTTAAACCAATTAAAAAGGGTTTGAATTATTGAATCAAAACATGCATCACAGATGGAGAAACCCTAGAACCTGTTAGAGTTCTAGCCTAACATATTGAAAGTAAACATTGCAGGAAAAAGTAAGGATTGCATTGAAAACAATAAAGGTTCAACAAAAACTAAAGAGGAATTCTGACAAAAACTAAAGGGAAAACAGAAAACTAAAGTAAAAATTAACAACTGAAGGGAACTAAAAAAAAGAAGACCATAATTCTGAGTTATTCAAGAGTTTATATAGTAGTAGGGTTGAGGCCTTGGATGGTAGGAATTTCCTTCTTGAATTGATGGCTTCAAAAGGAATGATTTTCTTGGTTGAAACTTCCCTTTTGGGGGTCTTCTTTGTTTCCAAATTGATGTGTGACTTGATCCTAAGCAATTCTCGCCCAAATTATGTGGAAAAATCCCAGAAATTCGCCAAAAAACTTCGCCCCGGCCAAGATGGCTTTCATTTCGTTCGAAACAGAGATCATTTTTGCCACTTCCGACCCTTCTGCGCAGTCTCACGGTTTTGGCCATAACTTTTGCGTCCGAACTCCGATTGACCCAATTCCAGTTGCATTGGAAAGATAACTCAAAGATCTTTTAAATGACATGCTCCATTAGCTCAGATTCCATCGGTGGAAAAAGTCGTGACTGTTTCTTTGAACATCTGCTGCTTTCGGTACGGGTTTCCATTGGATTTGGCCTAAAACCTGCGAAATCTCACCATGACAAGCATAACATCCTCTAATATATACTCATGCTCAATTTATTCAAGAAAACAAGCTAAGATGCATAAAAGAAAAGAGAAACAATGCTATAAGATTGTAGAAAAACGAGCTTATCAGTGTCTTCAATCAGTTTCTTTGGTTTGTTAGTTTCAAACTAAGAGCCATTTTCTTCTTATCATTCACACGTTCCAAACTGGTGGTTTAGACTCCGACCCAGTTTGTCTGGATCAGCTCCATTACAATTTAATAAACATATAACGGGACATTACAAGTTTGTACGGACTAAGATAATCTAGAGAATGTAACGCCCCCAACTCGCTTTCCCGAACCTTCAAGGCGTGCTATAGGTGGGATGGATGTTTAACAACAGAAGACTTGATTATCAACAAGACATGAAGTTTAAATGAATGAAATACATCCAAACATCCAACATTTTATCACAATAAGGAATGTCACGCGCGAGGATCAAATTTCCCATGCAACAAGTACCAAATATAGAGATTGGGTTCTCAATAAATCACACAATACAGGGAAGGAATAATATCAAAGGTTCAAGGTTTGATTGCGTCGTCAAACGTTTGCAAGATTTGATTGTTTCGCCAAACGTTTCCTCCAATCCATTCTCGTATTTGAATCCCGTCGCTTCCAGTTTCTTCACCGCCAGCCCGATAGCTTCACCGCCACCACCTCCTTCCACGACCTTCATGCACATATATAAAAAGATTTATATTTGACTATAACTCGACCATTAGTATGATATTGTCTGCTTACTCGGGAGACGACATCTTGAATTTGGGATATCTAGCAGAGAGATCGCTTAGCTCTTCGATCTTGCACTCCGGTCCCTTCACTATGTATCTCTCTTTTGCTCCGGATACTCGAGCAGATGGATGTGAGCTTGAGCTACATTGTCCACATGGACAAAGCTCGTGTCCTTCACGTGGCAGTAATGTGCCTCATCACTTGTACAGTCGAGTCAAGTAGTTTATAATATTATTAAAAAAATTAAGGCAACATGCATGTGTGATGATGAATGATACAATTATTATCGACTGAGAATCAAGGCCATGGAGACGTAGACAGAGTCCGGAAAATTAGGGCAGATGAAGGGGCCGTGAATCCATGGCAGAATCACAAAAACCAGGTCTAATCCGAGGTTGTCTGCAACTTCGATGGTTGCTTTCTCCACCAGCATTTTTGTCACGATGTATGGCCCCGCGAAGGTCTGAATTTGTACAATCCATTTGGTATAAATTCCATATGTGGATACACCTGGCTCATTTATGCTCACCCCTTTAATTCGAGCAATTGTATATGTTATGATGTAAGCAAAGTAGGAAATGATAGAAGAAGTTGTACAAAGAACAGAACACACCATCACAAACTGAGGGTTGCAACTCTCTGCCATCACCCAATGTTTCATCATATGCCTTCTCTCATCACCCACATCAAGACCTTTTTCTTCCTCCAACAATGCCTTGTGCTTCTCCTGATACATCTATTTCATTTTTCTTTTCACTATCAAGACTTTAAGAGCCAAAGAAACTAATCTCACAAGTGAAGTTATCATCAAAACTGAAAGGAACATAACAGATAAGCTAATAGTTCTTGATTTCAGAAAATGCCGCAGCTCAACAAATTGAATGCCCACATTACCCGTGATCGTGATTACAAGAATGCCAAGCCCCATCACGTTTGCAAGAAGCTCTTTATCATTCATGAGTCCCAAAGTCGGCATGAAACTTGTCACAGTTGTGGACATAAATAATAAGCAGAAAACTTCGCAGCAATATATGTCTGGGACTTGATCATTATAGTGTTGAGGTCATGTCAGAAGCTCCAATTAATTAATGAATGTCCAGTAACCTTAAATATGGAGATTTATCAAGTTAATGCAGCCTATTCGCATAACGTGGTAATAAAGGGGTAGGTTGGTATCAATTTTGTGGTGAAATGAAATTAATATTAATTAATTAATTAATTGTGTCCTCGGTTGTGGACATAGGAATTAATTAATTCATACGCCCACTTTATTATTTGCATTAGGTCCCAAGTCTTGCCCAATTAATTGTTGAAAGGAGCCCATGATAGTTCTATAAATAGTCATTCTCTCCTCAAAATTCATAAGTCACAACAATTGAAACCCTAGAGAGGAGAGAGAGGGTGGTGCCTACTACAGTGGGAGGAAGAAATTCAACTTCGTCTCATGCAGCACAATCTTGTGGAATTCTCACCAGTAGCAAGATTGAATGCAAAGGGATACAGATCTGAAGGCCTAAAGCTGGAGAACATCATATTCTTCTTTTCTATTTTATTCTTCAATTAAATCTAGAATTAATATAGCAAATATTAATTTCTTATTCCGCAGATTTAATTGATACGTGTGGTGGAATTAGATTTGGATTCAAAACGAAAGAAAACTCATATATGCAATAAAAAGGTATTCATATAAACCTTAGCATTAAATTCATAAGATCATGCTAGGTTTTATTATCGATTGGTAATTGTCTACAATATCCATGAACGATCGGACTTATTTGGATTAAGTAATTCAATTCACGACAACGAAATTCCTACAATTAGTTGGGCACTAACATGTCTCGTTCGGACTGGATAAGTGACAACACCCAACACAGCATCTACTGGATGGTGATGGAGCCATTTGGGGTCGTTGAAGCTGGTCGACTTGGACTGGCTAAATAAAGGGCTATGTGGATTCTGATGGATTTATATACTGAAAGCATTATGATTGGTATATTATGTACA
>JAPKLW010002888.1:33850-46021 GCA_026898455.1 Plectranthus barbatus | reverse complement strand
GGATGGTGACATTCCCTGAACAGCTCAAAAGGTTCGTTATGCTAAAGGGTTTAGGGTGGATTGATTCAGGAATTAAAGATGTTAATTAATTAAATAGCTTGTCAGAGCTTAAATTAATTAACGAATGTCTGTAACCTTAAATGTGGGGATAAACCGAGTCCAATGCAACCCGTTCCTCAAACGTGGTAGCAAATAGGTAGGACAGTATTGATTCTCTGGTGGCATGAATCAATATTAATTAATTAATTATATTCTGGGTTGAATATGGGAATTAATTAATTGATAGGCCTTATTTGCTATTTGCATTCTGGTCCCTGGTCTGGCCCATGATAACTCAAGCCCAATAGAAGCCAAGAATTTCCTATAAATAGGCCTCAGTACCTCAGAACTCACTGCACCTACTTCTCATAAGATCACAAGTTGCACACAGCAAACCAGAGCATTAGGAGCTGTGGTGATCGAGTGAGTTCTTGATACGAGGAGGAAATTCTGCTTCTCAACCGGGCAAAGGATCTGATAGAATAATCTTCACCAGATTTTCAGATCGAGTTGGGATACAGATCAGAAGATCAGATCAGGAGGATTCTTCTTCTTCTCTCTCCTCTTTATTTTCGAAAATATTGATTTATTTTCTTTAGATTAATTTCCTCAATCTGTTAGGAAATTAAATCTTGGTGCGTGGGAAAGATCAAAGGGCATCTCCGCGCACGCGTTCTTCATCGTTCTTCAATCCAGGTATTCCGCACAACCTTCTTATGCATAATAATATAGGAGCATGCTAGGATTGTTCATAGGCATAGCAATTTATTTTTGATATTCCAATTAACGATCCTTGGCAAACGGACTTCGTGATTCAGTTCTGGAATCCCTTCAGATTCAACACCTGCGATTGGCACGTCAGTAAGGTAGAAATCCTCTGAAATGATTTCGTTCCCTAAAATCGGTTGAATAGTGCCTTGATCAACTTGAACTGGTGGCTGAAATGAAACTGATCCTCCAGAAGATTGGCCTTTTGTCAGTTTAAACTCTTTCAATATGATCGTGGAGACCATCATTCTGAGCTTCGGTGTCTTCATTCTGAGCTTTTGCGTCTTCAGTCAAAGCTTTTTTATCTTCAATCTCGAACACTCCAATCTGAATTCTCCCTTGATTTACGCCATCTTTTAGGGAAAAAAATTCTAAGACCTTAGCAAGATCATTTGCCTTAGGGGCCCTCTCAATTGTTTGATGTCCAATCGAGGGTATTGGTTGAGAAGATGATCCATTCATAGATCTAGTTGAAACCATTGGTTTATCATCCAAATAATTCGTGCCCAACTGTTCATTGACATCATTGATCTCAGAAACTTCTTCTCCCAGAACCTTCATGGTCCTACGCACTAGAGTATCCTCATAAAAAAATAACATTACATGTTATTTCCACAACTTTGGAAGTCTTATTGAATACTCTTTATCCTTTGTGAGAAGGATGTCCATATCCCACGAACACCCCTTCATCAGCTTTAGGAGAGAAAGCATTCAATTTTGACTTCCCGTTGTTGTGAATATAACATGGTGAATCGAAAGCATTATTGAATACTTTGTATCCTTTGCGAGAAGGATGTACATATCCCACAAACACCCCTTCGTCAGCTTTAGGAGAGAAAGCATTCAATTTTGGCTTTCCATTGTTATGAATATAACATGGTGAACCAGAAACACAGAAATGAGCTATAGAAGACTTACGACCATGATATACATCGTATGAGATCTTTTGAAAACAATCATTGATGTTGCTTCTGTTTTGCTTGTAGCAGGCCGTCATCAACGCTTCACCCCAAAACCTTTCTCCCAAGCTGGTCTCTGCCAGCATGGTTCTGACTGCTTCCTTCGGAGTCTTGTTCCTTCTCTCGGCAAGCCCGTTTTGCTGCGCTGTTCTTGGAGTTTATCTCACATGTTCGATGCTAGCTTTCGCACAAAAATCCATCAGGAGGCCATTGCAGAACTTTGTTCCATTGTTTGAGCGGACTCTCTTAACTGTGACTTCTCTTTGATTTTGCACTGGCATTATCAGCTCGGGAAGGAGAATCTTCACTTCATCCTTCATCTTGAGAAACTTTATCTAGGTATATCATGAATAGTTGTCACGAATACCATTGAGAACCGTTTTCCTCCAATGGTTGGTGGAATTATTGAACCAAAAGATCCATATGAACTAACTCTAGCACTCGGTTAGTGCTGGGGTTGACAAACTTGTTTTTTAAGGAGGTTTTAGTTTGTTTTTCATATTAGCATCCTCCTTTGCTCCCGTTTTTTCTGACTTCGAGTGTGGTTGTTCACCTTTGCGTCATAACGGCCATATTGATCAGTCCGAGGAATCAAGACTAATTAGTGTGAGGAATCAAGACTAATTAGTGTGAGGAATCAAGATTGAAGTCTTGAGCTTTCAGACTGTAAGGAATCTCCAATCCTCAAGTCTGAACTTGTCAGTACCATTCCTCAGATGATTCTTCTTATCTCTATGCGCGGGGATTTGAAATAGTGATTCCATGCTAATGTCATCATTATGGCAAGTCCATGTTGGTTGACGATACTAGTCTTAAACGTTGATCCCCAGACTAGCAAGTTTGATGTTTGAGACTAGTGAGTTCCAGACTGGTTAGTTTCAGACTTACCAGTTCCACTCTGAAGAATCCCCAAACTTGTCAGTTCCAAAATGAAGAGACCTAGACTGATCAGTTCCATACTGAACTTTCAGTATGTGTGAGTCCTTTGCGCATCCACAGACTGATTCTTCAGCTTGTTCTTCAATCATCTCAAATTACAACTGATAAAAAAGACATTTCAGGACTTTACATTTGAAATCAAACCAGGGTTAATCTACAAACTCTTCTAGGCTGATTATGACCTTTTGACACACCAAAACAAAACAAAAAGGATAAAGAGAATTTCTAACATCCAAATTTCCTAACATAAGTTAATCTAGAGGCACTTTTATCTTAGTAGTTTCTATACATTCTTTTGACACATCAAAACAACAATTAGGTCGGAATACTTCATAACATAAATATTTAATTTTAGTAATATTAATAAAAGAAATGCAAGAGATAAGAATCGATGGTAAGTAAATTGTTAGAAGGTGTTTTGTTACACGTAACTAGATATTAATAAGAACGACAAAAAAAATGAGAGTACATAAAATATACTCCCTCTGTCCCAAGGGAATTGTCCCCTTGAGACATGGCACAATAACCAATGCGGTAGAATGTAGTAGAGATATATAAAATTATTATTTTATTAATTAGTGTATATTAACTTTCCATTTTAGGTAAAGGGACAATTCGTGTGGGACGGAGGGAGTAACATCTAAATATACATTTATTAAAGAGTCGAGAATTGGTGATAAGTTGCTAGAAGGTAAATGTTACATGTGTGTAGAGAGACAAGAAAAAGAATTAATAAAGCAATCATGATGACTCGAAAAATTAAAATTTCAAGTTTTAATTGGACTAATAAATTTAAAGATGGTTTTAAATTCAATAAGAATATTAATATTTTAATATTATATATCCACATTAAAAATAAAATTGATATAATTTTATAATAAATTACTATAAAAATATACACACTCTGTGTGACACAACACACTAATTTTATATATGGTACAAAAACCTTATATTTGTCGCATCCATTTTTTTCATTATGAGGGTGTAAAGTTATGAACGTTGTTCTTTAATAATAATTTTTGAAGTTGGATTTATTAAGATAAACAGATTCCTCAGAATTATAAAAAAAATAATACATAATAATAAGAGGAATAATCGATTATGAAGTAATAATAGACAGGAAATTATAAGAAAATAGAGAAAAGGGGGCGAATTAGACTAAGATATGCGATATCTATATTAAAATTGTGAATTCTAGCGCAATTTCGACAGTGTTACAATATAGTTGAAAAGTAGTATAAAGATGCCAAAAAGTGAACTCTCAACCCCTATTTATAGACAGGATAGGCCGATAGGGGAGTGAGTGTTGACCTAACAGTATCTATCGGCGAGCTCGAAACGACTCTGAATTTTTTGGGGTCGGTTAGGGTTTCCATCAGTCACATACAGACAGGCCCCCTTTAGTTACCGTGTCTTCCTCGCCATCGACCCTTGAACGCGGTCGGCTCTCATAGAATTATCGAGATCCGATCGTTTATATTTACCTTGACATTCAAAATGTTTAAAGCTCTGGTCGTATTCTTTAACTCAGATTTTTGCATACTATCTGACCGCCTTTCCGATTCAGTAGTTCATTCTTTTAACTCCATTAATTAATATTAACAAGAAATAAAGTTGGAAGGTTATTACATATTGTGCATGAATTTCTTTTTCCGCAAAAATTATTGGTTATTACAATATACATTAAAATTAAGTCTGAAATACTTAATATTTGGGAAATTGTTATGAAAAAAAAGATTTCCAAAAGCAAATTTGAAACATTCGAATCATTATTTTTTTGATAGAAATGTAAAAGACAAGGAGTCAAAACTATTTTTTTTTTTGATAAAAAAATTAAGATGAGATAGGAGCGGTTGGGACCACAAAAAGACCACTTTTCCTGCTGACGGCGATCCCTTCCTCCTCTGCCATATCCACCCCCATTCCTTCCGGCAATCTCCAGTCCAAGTGATACAGCAGCTGCGCCAACGTCACCTCCACCGTCGCCAGCCCGAAGTTTATCCCTGGGCAGGCTCTCCTCCCTGCTCCAAACGGAATGTATTCCAAATTACTGCCCGCGAAATCTATGCGACTGCCCTCGAATCTCTCCGGCTTAAACGTCTCCGCCTCCTCCCAGTATTCCGAGCTTCTTCCCATTGCGTAGATGTTGATCATCACTTTGGATTTCAGAGGTATGGAGTATCCTCCCGCTTCGCATTTCTCCCTGCACGCTCTCGGCAGCAATGGGATCGGAGGGTGCAGCCTCAGCGTCTCTTTCACCACTAATTTCAAGTATTTCAGCCCCTCCACGTCCCTCTCCTCCACCGTCGTCTTTCCTTTCAGAGCTTGCCGGATCTCCGCCTGGGCCTTCTGCATCACTGTCGGGTTTCTCATCAGCTCCGCCATCGCCCAGTCGATCGCGGTTGCTGTCGTCTCTGTTCCCGCAGAGAACATGTCCTGCTTTCAAAGATTTTGGTATATGAATATCCGATAAGCAAATTGAATCTCTAGCAGTTCATTGAAGGAGACTTACGAAGATGATGGCCTTGACGTTGTCATTGGTGATGGGGAATTGGAGTTCTTTCTTCTTCTGCATCCTAAGCAGAACGTCGACGATGTCTTCACCGCCAAACTCGCCGCTCTGCTTCAACCGGTGATCCTCGAGGATCACATCAAGAATGGCGTCCATCCTCCGCCGCATCCTCAGCAGCTTATACTTGTTGAAACAGAGCACATTCAGCAGCTTCCAAGAAGGGAACAAGTCGGCCAGCTCGAACCCGCCCGACATGCCCACCGCCTCCTTCATCATCTCCGTCAGCGCGTCGCGGTCCCTAATGACCTTCCCGAACGCCGCCCTCGACGTGATGATGCCGGAGAGGGCGAACACCCTGGCCGTCAGGTTGACGACCCGGCCGGAGGAGGAGCGGAGGGAGTCGATGAGGCGGGAGACCTCGACGTGACGGATGGAAGCGAAGGACTTGACGTTTCTGGCGCTGAGCATCTCGAGAATACATATCTTGCGCATCTGGCGCCAGTGCTCGCCGTAGGGACTGAAGGCCAGGTCGGCGTAGTCATACCACATGATCTTGGTGCCGATGCTGTCCGGGCGGTCGGCGCAGGCTGGGTCCTGAGCTTTCAGCACCTCGTGCGCCGCCTCCCGCGATGAGATCAACACGGCGGGGACTTCCCCGAGGCGGAGGTGCAGCACGGGGCCGTATTTTTGGGAGAGCGTGGCCAGTGCTTGGTGCGGGAGCCCTCCTCCGACGAGGTGGTGGAGGTGGCCGATCAGCGGCAGCTTCGGCGGGCTCGGAGGCAAGTGTTTGGGAGGGGATGTTGGTTTCCTCCATGGCTTGATGATGAGTAGGAGTACGAAGGATGTGAATAAGATGAGAGTGGTGAAGCTCAAGGGCAGCTCCATCACCATTTGTAATTTTGAACAGAGAGAGAGAAAGAGGACTTGTCTATGACTATGAGAAAGAATTAGTAGGCGAGTCGATCATCTATATATATATATAATTAAGGATTATAATTTTAATTAAATCGAGTGGAATCAAATAACCCTAAATTCAAGTTTGATTTAGTAGAGAATTTTGGAGATAGAGGTGACCTTCCTTCGTCGTTTCGAAATTCCAGTCAATTTGGTTTGGTTATGGCTTATCGTGGTTGACTACTACTGTGACTTTACTACCAGTCCCCCTAAACCACTAAACCTTCCACGTAACTCCAAATCCTCTGTCCAACAATTATACTTCATTTGGTATTTTACTGATTTTAATAATTATTACAATACATTTTAATTTATGAACAAAAAGTTGATTATATAAAATAAGAGTTTTTTAAAGATTATATTAAAGTATTGAATAAAAAATATTACTCTATCGTCTCAATTTATTAGTCATACTTACCTTTTTGGTCCGTTTTATTTATTAGTCATCTTTTTTAAATTAGTAAATATTTTCACACTAATCAATAAAATACTAATTCAACTACACTCACAAATATTGGTTATTGTGTCATTTCAATTGGGAACTAATAATTAAGGACGGAGGGAGTATATTCAATAAAAAATTAAAGGGAGTTGAGTATGAAAATGGGTTAGAGTTAGAGAATCTCATGTTCAAAGTCGAGCATAGAAAATCTGTTTTGGCAGCACTTCATGTACTCTTTTTATATTTCCTCTTTTTCAAAACCTACTTTCTTAAAAAGTAAGAGTTAATTTGATGTTCGATTATTCAAAAAAATAAATTGAACTAGTTTTATCATTGAGATCGAACGAGCTTTTCAATTCGTAAAATTGATATATAATTTAGTTATTGATTTCGAAAATTAACAATTTATGTTTAAAGTTCTTCCTAAATCATAAATTAGAGAGAGTATAAATATTTAGTAACTCCAAATTTATTAAATCTCTTATATTGTATAATTTTTCATTCATTAACTCATATAAATATTTAATCATTATCAGTACAATAAACGTATCCAATATGGGGAGGGTGGTTGTAGTAAGGATGATAATTCTCAACATGATATCATAATCCGACACAAATTCGTATGGTAATAATGAGTTAGTGTTGAACCTTAATGAGTTCGTGGCATTATTGTGTCTAACCATTAAGAACACGAATTATTCGTATTGTGTTTGTGTTGAATCGTGTTATCTAATTACATATTATGGTTCATATCATGTTCGTGTTACACAATAACATTTTATTCTTTTATTACTATTATTACTATATCTTATCATTGTTTTATCTAATTTGATATTTTTGACTGGTCAATATCGTATTTGTATTGAGCATATACTTAACAGATCATATTTATGTTGGATCTTAATAAATTGTGTCACTATCATGTCGATACGATAACAATCTAATACGTACGGATTATCAGCTTTAGTGGTTAGTCTATTATATTAAATATGAGTTATTTAAGAAAAATACAAGATTTATGCATTTCCTTCAACAATAATTTTTTAATTTCAAAGTAAGGGTTCACCAATCCTTTGATATTCTATTTGTTTAAGCTTTTTGGTCACGTTACTGCTATTTATTCTTTTTTATTGTATTATTTCATTTCATGATGAGTGTAACCTGCCTCAATAAACTTTATCTTTTCAAGCTAATTATACACAACATGCCAAAGTTATCAATGAAAACAAATTTGAAATACCAATTATAAATAATTCAATTTGAAAAAAGATCATCCCAAATGGACACTATCCATTATTTTTGTGGAGGCATGGAAAAGTAAAAGGGCAAAACTGTAAAATAAATAATTAATAATAATACAAGGATTGATAAAAGTGTAAAATGTTAGCCGCTAGTGTGGCCATCAAGCAAACTTCAAGGAAACTGCGGAATATGGTGAGCAACATTTCCACGCAACTCAACACCATAACATGACCTACTACCCTTCACATAATTACACAATTTGAAAATGAATGATCCAAATTATAATAATATTTCATTTATTCAGAAATTTTTAAGTAACAATTATTTATTGAATTAATATCATTGCTTTCAATGATATACAGTATTCGGATTTGATTTTACTACATAATTTGAGAGAGAGTTCGACGGTTATCTTTTTCAGGTGATATCTTTTCACGTCATAAATTAAATTACTTTATATACACAATTATGTTATAGAGGTTTAAACTGTTTTAGAACTATTTAAGAATGTATGGCATAGATTATTGATACGAAATTAGAGTACTTATGGAATAATGTGTGTGCAAAAGTAAGTAAAATGAATTGGGTGGATTCAAATTAGTTCTCAGTAGGTGGTAGTTGAGAAAATTTAATTAATCAAGTAAATTTAAAAATTAGCTTTTAATTATACTATAATGATTAATAAGTTAGTTCTCGGGTTTTAAATTAGTTGAACTGAGTAAATGAAGACAAGTAATTGAAAGTTGTAAATGATAAAAGGATATTTATAATAGATTGGAAACCAATCATTTCTACGTCCACTTTTCCATCACTTGAAACAGAATACAAAAACTTACACTACTTTCAGTGATTGAAATGAATTACAGTTACATTCTTTTCAAGTGGAAGATCTGTCCTATCTTCGGTTGCAGAGTACTTTAATCAGTTGGACTTTACCATACTCTACGTGATTGAATTAATCTTCCTTCAGATATCTTCATTTGCCAACAGTACTTGAATACAAGTTGTGTTGAGTATTATTCAGTTTGGAAGATATATATAAAAACAAATAGAAAGATGGATGTATATAGCTGATCTAAGAAGAATTGATTTCAATTAGTATGTAATAGCTTAGATCGAAGAATTCGGAGAGCATACAACTGAAGATTAGATTAAACGGATAACTGAGCGAGTCAGTTTTGAGAAGATGTAATTGTCGAAAGTTGGAATTCAATCACCAACTGAGAATTTCGGAGAACCCAACAATTGAGAAAAGAAAATATAAGAAGAAAGTTAGATTAAAAGCAATTGCCAAGTTGAGAGTATATCAATTATCAGAATGATAATTAAGACCAGACAAGAAAAAAAAAAGAGCTCAAATTTAAACAGGAATATCTTCTTAGGGTTGAACACAACTTCAAGATGTCTGACTGAAAATGCATTAGAATATTCATTGGACAAAGACATTAACCAGCGTACAAAAGAAAAAAAAATAGAAATAGAAGCAAGCCAACTTCCATGATCACATTGTCCAACTGATAAACTCGTAAAATTACTCACTTAATGTTTTATTTAGTTTTCTTTTATTTATTTTCATGAAGTAGATTAGAGATGCATTATGCTTGTAGAGTTGTAGTGCTCAATTTTGCAACATTGTAAGTTGATACAAGTGAAAAGACCAAGAGAAGATTAAATTTCGTGGAAAAGCATTATGTTTCGACATATGCCTGGTGTATCAGTCGATACAACCTAAAGATCCATTTCAATCGATGCACGAGACATCGATTGACACAAACAAAGATGTGGCGATCAACATGGATGAGGGTGGTCGATGAAAGAGTTATAGAAGGTGATTCTGAAAGGACGCACAAGATAGAGATCTAGAGATATGTGAATACTTGGATAGATCTAGATATCAAATCAAATCTTTTTCCTTGTATCTTCTTACCATATTTTAGGATCTCGTCATTAGTATAAATACCTTATCTAGGTCCAGTTATAGTGTGCGATTTTAATTTACTTTTCCAGTGTTACGTTTTAGCGTTAGTTTTGATTTTAATTTTATTTTGAGTTCAAAAATACACGAAATCAAATTTGACAACTCTGGCTAAGTTCCTTATCCATTTTATTTTCACGCAATTTACTTTCATATTATTTAATTTAATTATGTCTTCTACTTTGAGTATGAGTAGCTAAATTTCTAACAGATTCTAGGGTGAACAACTATATTGGATGATTTTTTTATTCCTGATTTAATTCTCAATCCGAATTATTTGAGAATAAGAGGAGATAAAAATTTAGATTGCAAGTTAGTAATTTGTGACCGAGATGAAATCATTAATAACAAGAATAGAAATCTCATAATATGATAAATTAACTGTTCAACTAAGAAGTAATTGATTGTATTGAATCTAATAGTTTTATGAGATTGATTAATTTGTGTTCTTGAGACCGAGGGGAGAAAGTCACTCTTAATAATCCAAGTTATACTTGTCCGACCAAGGAAGTGATAATATTTATATGATACCTCACCAAATTTCAAAATTAAAATGATAAATAATTGATTTAGATGTTGGATTTTATCATGATAAAAGTTCAACCCTAAGATATGTGTTTGATTAATTAATCTATATATATATATATATATATATGTATTAAAATAAAACCAGATTCTAAATATGAAAATAATTAGTTTCATTAATTAAATTATTCACTTGATTAGTAATTAAATGGAAACATTCTATAATTATGCACAATATATATAATAATATACATTTAGAAAGAAAAATTGTACGATTAATTATCTTCGTTGTAAAATGATGCAATTGGGACAGTTGGGAGTAGATGTGGTAACTATTGATGGTTATGCTCGTGTTCCTTCCAACGAGAAGGCGTTGCAACATGTTGTTGCAAATCAACCAGTTGCAAAAAATATATGGGAGGGTCACAATGTCCTTCGATCATGCTGCACTACCGAGGTTAGTGCTAGGAACCTCATATATGTTATTTTAAATTACTGATAATGAATGTTGTTTTAAGTTACTGATAATGAGTTAAAATTACAGGGTATATATGAACATGTCTCCCACAGGGACCATCTTAGCAAACATGCAACTTTGATAGTGGGTTATGTTTCCAACATTGAAACATTACTGGATTATCAAGAATTCTTGGGGACAAGGTTGGGGAATAAATGGATACATGTTGCTGAGACGGAATACAAGTATTCCAGGAGGGCTGAATAATTCTAGTGATCAACAATTTATTTGGTAAGACCAATCTCCCACCAGGTTGACACAATTGTGCACTAATTTCGGCTCTCATAGAGTTATCGAGATTCAATCATTCATATTACCCTTGATATTCAAAATATTCAATGCTATGACCGTATTCACCACTCAGACTTTGCATACTCTCTGACTGTCTTTTTGGTCAAGAGGACAAATAAGAAATGCAATGAATAATTTAGGCGCAAATAATCATTTTCACAGTCAAATCATATTTTCATAATTTCATATATAAAATATTAAAAGCAATTTTTTTAGATTTATAATAAATAAAAAAACACCACCCCATAGAAAATTACATTAATTTTTTAAATCAAGTGTCCCAGAGCTTCAATTGCAACGCTCATAGCACTTATAAATACTTTTAATTTAGTTTCCAAACATATTAAAATTGCTATTGAATTTGAGGACAATTTCATAATTTTCTAATTTTCTTAAATTTTAGAATATATGTTGTAAACTTCAACAATAGTAGGACTATCAAATAATATTTATATAATGATATGAACTATCATTCGTGAATTAAAAGGCTTCTATTCATCATCCTAATATTAAACATATGTATGAATTATAATTACCTTATCATTAAATATATCAAAGAAAATTAATTTTAGATGTTTCACAAATATATATATATATATATAGGGTAGTGATCAGGTCAGAATAGGAGTTACTATGAGAAATAAGAATAAATCTCGCGCGTCCATCTCATCAAATCGACGAACAAGATTCATTCTCAGCAAATTGAAAAACGCGGCATTTTTGCCCCAATATCGTGCAGTTTTAGTCTTTAAAGGCTAAAACTATAAAAATACTCAAACACAAACAGCAACCTGCATTTTAAGCTCGATTTACTTCATTTTTAGCCCAATTTACTTCATTTTTAGCCCGATTTACTTCATGTTTACATAAATACGAATTAAAAAAATTAAACATCTTCTTCTTCAAAGCAACAACACGAGCGTAGTCTCTATAAAACTCAATATCAACATCAACAGTTCTTAGAACTATGCCCTTAAAATGCTTCATCTTATCAACACACTTTGGAAT
>JAPKLW010002888.1:1622-33450 GCA_026898455.1 Plectranthus barbatus | reverse complement strand
ATCCTGTTCGTCGATTTGATGAGATGGACGCGCGAGATTTATTCTTATTTCTCATAGTAACTCCTATTCTCACCTGATCACTACCCTATATATATATATATAAGTCTTATTACAAAGAAGTCCAAATTTTTATTCTAACTTCATTTAGGAAAAACGTCAATTTCATATAATAAAAATAGTGTATTATATAATCTCATAAAAAACATACATTTTTTAATACCATCACAAACATTCAGGATTAATTTATCTTTCTTTAAAGAAATAAGGAATTGTTAGGGTTAAAACCACCACATTCAAATCACCAATCAATGAACACAAACAATAATCAACAAATGGGGCAATCAAAGAAGACACAATAATTTTTAGCGTGGAAAACTCTATTTGAAGAGAAAAACCACAGGACCCTTTGACCGCTTAAATCATCCACTACATTAAAATATTGGGTACAATCAAATCCTCTTTAGATCACAAACTAGAGGCACACAAATATTCATCAAGATCAAACACACAAGATCTTGGTACTAAAACAAACCCATCAAGATTAAGCACATAACCTTGACAAATAATAAGAATCAAGAGTAACAAGAAAGGTGGCAAACCCACAAATTCTGCTTTAAGTTTCCCACAAGCAGACCTACTTAAAGTATTCAAATTCCGATCTTCATTGTTCAAAAATGAAGTCAAGTGAGTCAGAAACCTGCTGACAATGTTTCGTGACGATCCAATAGTGCAAATTCCGACAATTTAAATTTTTTGTGACTGCTACAGTGATTTCTGATAAATGTGATTTTTGAGCTGTATTCTCTTTCTCTCTATTTTGTTTCTTCTTCTTTCAAATTGACTTTTACACCCACACCTGATGACTTCTTTAGAAAGCTAATAATAAGTCCTAATGGGCATATTCATTTGATCAAGCCCAAATTATATGGACTGACCCAACAAGTTTCCCCCATCAGTTAATCTTGTGGGCTCTAGAAAACCCACTCCCTGCTTACATACATCAAGTTTCTCCTTAGGCAGAGCCTTCGTCAACATGTCATACACATTCTCACTAGTATGCACTTTGGACAAGTGCAACTGCTTCTTCTCAAGCATATCTCAATTCCAATTATACCTCACATCAACATGCTTAGATTGTGAGTGAAATTATGAGTTCTTGGAGAGGTGCATAGCGCTCTGGCTATCACTAATCACAACATTCTTCTCTTGGTGAATTCCCAATTCATAAAAAAAACTCTTCATCCACAAAGCCTCTTTGCAACCCTCAGTAATTGCAATATACTCAGCTTCTATGGGGGATAGTGTCATACATTTTTTGCAACTTTGACTGCCATGACACATCTCCCCCTGCAAAAGTAATCAAGAATCCCGAATGGACTTCCTGTAATCAATATCTCCAGCCATATCAGAATTAGTATACCCAACAAGTTATGGTATATCATTACCAAAACACAACCATAATCTGGAAGTAACTCTCAGGTATCTCAATATTTACTTCACAACTTCTCAATGTTCTTTACCAGGATTAGAGATGAATCAACTCACTACTCCAACTGCATGAGCAATATTTGGCCTAGTGCATGCCATTGCAAACATCAAGCTGCCAATTGCAAATGTGTAAGGAACTCTACTCATATTTGTTTCATCCACACTTGTAGAACAAAACTTGAAGTGTCTTGCGAATGGGGAACCAACTACCTTGACCTCACTCATATTGAGTCGTTCAAGAACCTTCTCGATATAGTCTTCTTGAGACAACCAAAATTTTGAATTCTCAATCACTAGAAATATTCATACCAAGAATCTTATTTATTGATCCCAAATCTTTCATAGCAAAAGATTTTCTCAACTCTCTCTTCAAATTAGCAATCTTGTGTACATCACGGTCAATCATCAAGATGTCATCAATATATAGAAGTAGGAGAATAAAATCATCCCTAGAGTTCCTCTTGATGAACACACAATGATCTGAAGATGTCTCGGTGCATCTATGACTCATCATGAAAGAGTCAAACGTTTTGCACTATCGTCTTGAAGCTTGTTTGAGACCATACAAGTTTTTTTCCAACTTGCACAAGTTTTTCTTTTCCTTTGATTCGAAATCCTTTTGGCTGCTCCATGTAGATTTCGCCATTCAGTTCACCATGAAGAAATGCAATTTTCACATCAAGTTGCTCAACCTTTAAGTTTAGGCTTGCAGCTAGCCCAAGTGCAACTCTAATAGATGAAAACTTTACCATCGAAGAGAAGATTTCCTCAAAGTCTATTCCTTTCTTTAGACTAAAATCCTTCACAACCAACTGAGCCTTGTACCATGGTTGTGAACTGCTACTTTCGGTCTTCAACATGTATACGCACTTGTTCTTGAGAGCTTTCTTGTCTTTGTTAGCATTACCAAATCATAAGCGTGGTTGTCACGTAGAGATTGCATCTCTTCTTCCATAGATTTCAACAAGAGTTATGTTCATTCTCTCAGCTAACACATTCAATTAAAAAGTTTTCAAATGTGTCTTTTGATGCTGAATGACATCTACTCTACAATACATCAAAAGGACTGCAGTACTCACCTCTATTATCCGTCTGGATGCATTTCAACTTCACACATGTCTCTCTTTCTACACAAGCATAGAACTATTTGAAGACATCTAACACTTGATCTTTTTACTTCAAAGTATATACAAAGGCCTTCCTTGAGTGATCATCAATAAAAGTCACAAAGTATGATGCACCACCAAGTGTTTTTGTCTTCAATGGACCACATACATCAGAGAATGTCAATATAAGAATACTTGGTTTTCGCGAGTGGGGAATTCTCTTGAAAGCAACTCTTGCCTGCTTACCTGCTAAGCAATGAGCACAGCGCTTTAGAGAACCATTCTTCTACTTGGAAGAATGTTCTTCTTAGCTAGTACCATTAAACCCTTCTCACTCATGTGTCCAAGTCTATTGTGCTAAAGTTCCACTATGTTTTCATCATTCGTGGTGTTAACCATGGAATCACCAATCTTTGCTAGCATCACATATAATGAGGAACACTTTTGTCCTCTTTCCATGATCAATGAGCCTTTTGTGAGCTTCTATTTTCCATCACGAAAGGTGTTACAAAACCCTTCATCATCAAACTTGCAATAGAGATCAAGTTCATACGGATATCTGGAATGTACTTCACACTTTTCAAGATTAAGGTGTTCTCATTTTTGGTCTTTGTTGAGGTTCGAAAAAATGGAGCCCATGGATTTGTGTTGAAACGAAGAAATCAAGAATTACGGAATGAAGGTGAACAAATTCTTATGAAATTGCATACGAAACAACAAAGAAAAATGGTGTATGGTATTTTTCCCTCTTCTTACAAATATAACGACCTATTTATAAGAAAAGATTAATTAAAACATTATTATTGAATGCTCATCAATCTCCACCTGAAACCACCGAGCATTAATCCTCTTGACTCATAACGGTCAAACCACTTGATTACTTGGGTTGCAACGTTCGAATCATTACACTTCTTCATTTAATTCCCTAAGTCAAAACTGTCGAGGGAGTAACTAAACATGAACTACTTCGAGCTGCCTTATGAGAACTGATTAAAACGAACTACTCTCTCATTCGAAATCCTATCTGGTTGAATCAAACAGCTTCCAGTCGAGCTGCTTTGTGAACTGGTTAAAACGAACTGCTCTTCTACTGGGACTCCTTTTTCTTGGGCCATCTTATCCGGTCCAAACAGTCTCTTTTCCTGCAAAACAATTTATGGGCCGCATACTTGGACCTCTAGTTGGGCCGCTTATTTTTTACCCCCAACAGTCTTCAAATGCACATTTGCAATTCTAACAGCTTTGATAGTACTGCCATTTCTCATTCTAACACTTCCAGAGACATCCGAAGTGTATGATGCAATGAAATCTCTCCTCGAAGTAGCATGAATCGAGGCACCACTATCAATTACCCAACTAGTCTATTGGTAAGGAAGATTGATGTTATCACCATCATACATCACAAGGAACTCATATGTAATAGTGGTTGTCGTGTCACACTTTTCTCCTTCATTGACTTTCTTCTCTTTGCTTTTGTTATTTGGGTCCCTCATAGAAACTTTCTGCAAAATCCCTTTATGTGCCCCTTTTTACCACAATAATGTCACTCAATATTTGCATATTTATTGTTTTTGATATTGTTTTTATTTGCTATCTTTTGGGCCTTTACTCTAACTTCTCCCCCTATTTTATGTTAATTGACGATTTGGCTGTGAAGAAGACCTTGTTGTCTATCTTCTCCTATACTCGTTGAGAACACTGCTCTTGATGACATCCATAGCCAAGACACCATCTGGAGCCGAGTTGGACAATGACATTCAGAATGTCTCCTAAGAATCAAGGAAAATACCAAGAAGCAACAACCCCTGACCCTCTTCATCAAACTTTATTTTCATTATAGCAAATTGATTAATAATGCCCTGGAATGTATTCAAGTGATTTTTCATTGTTTTTCCATTCTGATACTTTCAACCCTTTAACAACTGCTTGATCAAATAGAGCTTGTTGTTGCCAGTCTTTCTAGCATATAGCTCTTCAAGCTTCTTCCAAAGGCTCTGTGCATTTTTATTCCTCACTTACATTATTTAGCACATTATCATCCACCTATTGTCGAATATATCCACACACTTGACGATGAAATAATTCTCATTCAACCTTTGTTTTGCCAGCCGGCTTCGCACTAGCAAATACCGATGAATAGAATTTTTACACATAAAGAAGATCTTCCATATTCCCCTTCCATATATGATAGTTGGACCTATTTAAAGTGACCATCCTACTTGTGTTACACTTCATGATTTGAGTCAAACTCAATCACTACAACATGAGCTCTGATACCATTGTGTTGGGGTCAAAACCATCACGTTTAAATCACTAATCAACGAACACAAGCAATAATCAACAAATGAGACAATCAAAGAAGACACAAGAATTTTTTTAGCATGAAAAACTCTCGAATAAAAGAAAAATCATAGGACCCTTAGGTCGCTTAAATCATCTACTATATAATGGGTACAACCAAATCCTCTCTAGACCAGCAAACTAGAGGCACACAAATATTCATCAAGATCAAGCACACAAGATCTAGGTACTACAACAAATCTATCAAGATGAAACACATAAAATTGGTAAATAACAAGAAACAAAAGTAACAAGAGAGATGACAAACCCAAAAAATTCTGCTTTCCATCTCCCACGAGCAGACCTACTTTAAGTTCTCAAAATCTGATCTCCATCGTTCAAAATGAATCCAAATGAGTCACAAACTTGTTGAAAAAGTTTCGTAACGATCCAACAGTGCAAACTCCAGCTATTTAAATTTTTCTGTGGCTGCTACAGTGATTTCCGGAAAATATATTTGTTAAACACTATTTCTCTCTCTCTTTTTGTTTCTTTTTCTTTTCTATTGACTTTTAGACCCACACATGATGACATCTCTAAAAATCTAATAATAAGACCTAATGGACTTATTATTTTGGTCAAGCCCAAACTACGTGGATCGACCCAACATAAATAATATATAAGAATTTTGATAAAAAGAAATTGAATGTAACTTTAGATTAACAGAAAAATGTAATCTTTGAATCAATAATTGAAAAGACATGTGGAGTGATTGCATTCTTAAAGAAAGAAGCTGCAGCATGAGAGATGGATTTGAGTAGCATGGTTTGATACGTGCATGGTTTGATGGAAGAAGTTAAAATTTGCTTAAGTATTGAAGAAGCGTGTTTTACTTAAAGAGTCGCAACAACTTTGTTATATTTAGTGAAAGAGAGTGGTATGTGTCGTTCGTTTATTGGCCGCGGGTTAATAATTCAGTTGGGTTAGTTGAAATGGGGTTACACAGCTTTATATTGTGTTGGAGTTTACAGAAAATATAGCATTGAGAAGAAAGAGATTTGCTGCGCAACTGACTAAATTTTTATTGACTCTGAGATTTTAAATACAATTTCAAAAATGAAACTTAAAGACGTAAAAACTGGAACTAATCATGGAGTGAGTTTCCAAACCTAACAAATCCCTAAAAAATAGAAACTACTACTCTAAGTTATTTGAAGCAGTCAAATAACTTTAACAGAGAAAATCAATTAATTTAAAATAAGAAGAATAATAAAACAACCAAGGAATTTCAACTCTGCAGCAACTAAAGTAGAACTTCAACACTCCTCCTTACTTTGGTTGCTGCAAACTCCAAGTTTTTCTCGAAGAAACTCAAACTTGCTTCTTGGCAATGGCTTGGTAAGTATATCAGCTAGTTGCAGGTCAGATTTGCAATAGGTTAATCTAATTGTACCTTCCTTTTGCACTTCTCTGACAAAAAATAATTTGATGTTGAAGTGCTTAGTTTTTCCATGAAAAACTGGATTGTTTGAAATAGAAATAGCAGCTTGATTGTCCACAAATACTTCTGTCCATCCTTCTTGCTTCATGTTCAAATCTGCTAATACTTTTCTAATCCATAAAGCTTGGTTTACAGCAGTGTTAGCTGCAATGAATTCAGCTTCTGCAGTAGACTGTGCCACTGTATCTTGCTTTTTGCATCACCATGAGAAGATACATGAACCAAACAAGAAACAATACCCTGAAGTACTTTTCATATCATCATAAGAACCTCCCCAGTCACTATCAGAACATCCTTGCAAAACATAATTCTGACTTGGGCAAAATTTGATTCCAAAATTTAATGTCCCTTTCACATATCTCAGGACCCTTTTAGCAGCAATAAGATGAGTTTGAGTTGAACCAGTAAGTCTACTATCTAGATTTATGAGCTTCTGTAGAAGGTTTCATCAACTGGTTCAGCTTCATCTTCTTTGCTCAGTTTCTCTTTCTGGCATATTGGAGTATCTACAATCTTGCATCCATCCATCTTAAAATTTTTCAGAATCTCCTTGGCATATTTTTTCTGACAGATGAATACTTCTTCATTTTTCTGCTCTATTTCCATTCCTAAAAAGTAAGCCATTTCCCCCAAATCTGTCATCTCAAAATTTCGTTTCATATCTTCCTTGAACTTTATTACAAGTTCTTCATTGCTTCCAATAACCAGCAGATCATCCACATACAACGAAACAATAACAAAGTTGATTTCATCACCTTTGATGTATAGGGTAGCTTTGTTAAGACTTCTGTTGAAACCTAATTGCACCAAATACTCATCAATTCTGTTGTACCATGCTCTTGGGGCCTGCTTCAAGCCATACAAGGCCTTCTTAAGCAGGTACACATCATCTTCTTGCCCTTTCACAATAAAACCTTCAGGTTGCTCAACATAAATCTCCTCCTCTAAAAAACCATTTAAAAATGCAGACTTGACATCAAGTTGATAAACTTTCCAATTCTTTTGTGCAGCTATTGCAAGTAACAACCTGATCGTATCCAATCTAGCAACAGGGGCAAATGTATCAGAGAAATCAACACCAAAAATTTGAGCATACCCTTTCACAACAAGCCTAGCTTTATGCTTGTTGATTGAACCATCTGGATTCAACTTGGTTCTAAACACCCACTTCACTCCAATCACTTTTCTATTTTGTGGTCTTCTCACCAGCTTCCATGTTTCATTTTTCTCAATCATTAACTCTTCTTTCATTGCTGCAGTCCACTCTGGATCTTTTTCTGCTTCCCAAAAATTTGTTGGTTCAAGCACTGCAACATTGCATCTTTGATAAATATCAGCAAGTGACCGCATACCTCTAACTGGAATATCATCCAACAGCTCATCTTGATCAAGTGAGAATTTTGAAACTTGATCAGGAAATTCAACTCTTTATTTTTTATCCCAATGCCACTCATCATTCTCTATAAAATGCACATCTCTACTTATCAAAATTAGCTTGGTGTTTGGCTGGAAAATTCGGTAAGCTTTAGAGATTGAGCTGTACCCAACAAAGATATCAGCTTCTGCTTTTTTATCCAACTTATCCCGTTTCGTCTTGGGAACATAAACAAAACACAAGCAACCAAATACTTTGAGATTCTTTAGAGAGGGTTTATAACCATACCAGGCTTCATATGGAGTTTTTTCTGAAACAGCCTTTGTAAGAAGTCGGTTAAGAAGGAATACCGCGGTATGAGCAGCCTCTGCCCAGTACTCCTTTGGCAAATTCTTCTCAAACATCAAACATCTTACCATCTCCATTATTGTGCGGTTCTTTCTCTCGCTAACTCCATTTTGTTGTGGCGTGTACGGAGCAGTAAGTTGATGTTCTATCTCTGCTTCTTCACAGAAGTGGTTAAATTGATTGGAGGTGGACGGTACGGTATACCGAAAATTTTTCGTCATACCGTATACCATACCAAACTTTACGGTATGAGAAAATTCATACCGTTACCGTACCGTAACTATCGGTATACCGAAGTTTCGGTATAACATAAACTGAATACCGTTATCGTACCGTAATAACGGTATACCGTACCATACCGAACCGAAATTTTACGGTATACAGTGATATACCGTAAAGTTATACCGTACCGTACCGAATATTATTAATTAAAATAATATATAATTATTAATAATATTATTATTTAATTAAAAAATGAGTTCCAAGGCAACTTCTCACCAGCTATGTGGTCAGCAACCTTGTCCCGATTACCACCAAATTGATGGTTTAGGTAATAACACTAATTAGCTATACAAAGATGTATTTTATAGGTGACTCAATTCATTTGTATTTGATAACTAACCGATGTGGGATATCAAAATGGCTGCTCATTTATAGATGCTTTCATTTGTGTGTGTTTTATTCTTTATCAATGTGGGATACTTTATTATGTAGGATAATAACTTTTAAAAAGTTACTCATTTTGTTGTTATTTTTTCTTCTAACCATATTTTTTTTAAACTATTTTTTATTATTATTTTCTTCTAAGCCAATTTCCGATTACATGTCATGCAATTTTATCAACTCACTACTTTTTTATCATCATCAAACTAAAATTGTTATTAACCTTTGTTTAAATATTATTGTCTATTTTGTATATTCTTTCATTCTACAAGTGCAATAATATAATATAAATTATTTTTTTAATAACTATACACAACTAAGTAAAATGCTCATATATATCAAAATGTTAAATGAAAAGAAATGAAATTGTGAATCATTTTAATACCAAAATATGTCTTAACACTAATATTATTTATGTTCAAATAATCACTTTTCAATATAACAATACAATTATGATAATTTACATCATAACAATCAAACTATAATAAAATAAATATTAAAAATAAAATAATAATGTACTAATAATTATTAGAATTTCAATCTAGGTGATATTCTTAAAACGTCTCAATAACAAAAATAAGTTGAATGAGGGAGAATAAAGAATTAAAATTAAAAAAATATTAGATATGAATATTTATTGAAATAAATATATAGGATAAATACTATTATATATGAATAATATTATATTATTTAAAATAAAAATAATATTTATATATTCGGTACGGTATGTAGACGGTATATCCTATATTTTAGAATCTCATACCTTTACCATACCGTAGATTTTCGGTACGGTATCATATCGTACCGTTAATGACGGTATATCAAGATTTCGGTATTTTCGATATTTTTTCGATACGATAAGTACGGTATTTCGATATTTCGGTATTTTTTCCCACCCCTAGGTGTACTCCTTCCCATTGTCAGATCTCAATATTTGTATTTTGTGACCACTTTGTGTTTCAATTCATTGTTTGAATTTCCAAAAAACACCAGCAACATTTGACTTGAATCTAAGAAAATAGATCCAACACATTCTAGAGAAATCATCAATAAATGTCAAAAAATACCTGCTGCCATTGAGAGATGGTGTGCTGTGAGGTCCAGCCACATCTGTATGAATCAATTGCAGCTTCGCACTAGCTCTCCAAGTTGACTGCTTGAATGGAAGTCTTGATTGTTTTCCTTGTTGACAAGCTTTACAATCAGGAATTTCAGATTCAAGATAAGGGAAACCTTGAACCAATTCCATTTTCTGCAATTTCACAATAGCTTTCTGTTTGAAATGTCCAAGCCTCTTGTGCCAAATTTCTGAATGAACCTTTGATGCAGAGAATGCTGCTTGCTCCTCCTCCAATGGATCAAGTGCAAAGCTTTTCCCATTCATTTTAACTTTGAATACATCGTTGTCATTTGCATCTTTGATCAAACACTGATTACTTTCAAATATAACTTTGAAACCTTTTTGAATCAACTGTCCAGCACTCAACAAATTTTGACTGATGTTAGGACAAATAACACATCTTTGATATGTTTTGTACCTGAAATACTCTCAATTGCCACTGTGCCTTTTCCTTTGACTTCAATTTTTTCTCCATTGCCAATCTTCACTTTGGAAACAACAGAGGTATCTAATTCCCTGAATAGATCACGATCAAATGTCATATGATTGGTGCAACCACTGCCAATTAGCCACTTCTCACTTGAATTAGTGACTGTAAAGCATGTTGCTACAAAAAATTGCTCTTCTTCTTCATCAGCTACTTGAGCAACATTCTTTTGTTGCACATTCTCTTGGGTCATCATATTTTGTTGATAATTGCTTCTGCAAATTCTTTGATGATGCCCCATTTTCAAGCATTTTTCACATTGTTGGTCTGGCTTTCTCCAACACCTCCAAGATGGATGGTTTTCTCTTCCACAATGTTCACATGGAGATTTTGTTCCCATATTCCTATTTGGAGAATTATAACTTGAATTTCCCTTCTTGTAACTTTCAAGTTTCTTTCCTCTTCCACCATAACTCGAGCCAACCTTCGCAGCTAATGCACCTTCTATTGACCCTTCACACCTCATGAGCCTTCTCTGTTCTTGTGCCTGCAAGGCATTCGTCAAGGCTGCCAAACTAATTTTTGACAAATCTTTTGAATTTTCCAAGGATGAAATTGTAGCTTCAAATCTCTCAGGAATAGTTACAAGAATTTTTTGAACTAATCTAGAATCTGGAAATTCAGATCCAAGTAGTTTAATCTGATTTGCAATTTTGAGCAGCTTGTCAACATATTCCTTTACCGTCACTGTTTCCTTCATTTTCTGGAACTCTAGAACTTTCATACATTTAATTCTTTCATCTTCTTCATACTCCTCTTTCAAGAAATTCCAAACTTCAAATGCCGATTTCATTGTCATAATTCTTAGAAATATCTCAGAAGAAACAGCAGCAAATAAGGAAGCTCTTGCCTTTGATTTTCTTGATTTCTTCTCCTTATGATTCTTGATCTGCGCCATTGTCGGGTTTGCAGGTAATGGAAATACTTCATAGTCCTCCTCCATTGCTTCCCACAGATCGTTTGCCTCCAGAAAGCCTCCATCTTTACTGCCCAGATATGGTAACCTTCACCATCAAATACTGGTGGTGCTAAGGCAGTAAATGGTGTTTCTGAATCCATTTGTCAACGAAAATTTTGAAATTATTTTTTCTTCCACAGGTCCCTTAAAGAAGAGTGCTCTAGATACCAATTTGTTGGAGTTTACAAAAAATATAGCATTGAGAAGAAAGAGATTTGCTGCGCAACTGACTAAATTTTTTATTGACTCTGAGATTTCAAATACAATTTCAAAAATGAAACTGAAAGACGTAAAAACTGGAACTAATCATGGAGTGAGTTTCCAAACCTAACAAATCCCTAAATAATAGAAACTACTACTTATTTAAAACAGTCAAATAACTTTAACAGAGAAAATCAATTAATTTAAAATAAGAAGAATAATAAAACAACCAAGGAATTTCAACTCTGCAGCAACTAAAGTAGAACTTCAACATATTGTCGTCTTCTTCGACATATTAGACAGTTCTAATTCTTCAGAAGTGCAGAAACTGTTGTATTTTGTATCTCCATCCATATAGATTCAATAAAAGCTTCCGTTTTACTTTCCCGTAGATGTAGTCGGCATTCCGGTGAACCACGTAACTCTCTGGTGTCTGTGTGTTTGTGCGGTTGCTTTTTTTCGTGTTCGTTCGCTCATTTGGTTAGATCAACTTCTCAACCCTTACAAGACAAATCTTTTGTTTTGTAGAAGTTCTAGTATTTTAATCATAACTCACAACTCACTAATCCAAATGCTCTGATTTCTAACTTCTTAGAAATCTACACAATTAAATACAAATATTTGTGAGATAAGAAATTCACAATTCTGACTTTTAATAGGCCTAGAAAATGATCGATTTTAAGATGGCCTTAGGCAGATTTTTAGAAACTGACATATTGTGGCATTTTGATCATTATGTTGGTCCATGAAGCTTCAAATAATACGACACAAGTCTCAAATTAAAGCTAAGACACAAGTATACAAGTTTTATTCAGGATTTTCACACTCAAATATGCTGAATACATTCAAAATTGCGTTTAAAATTAGGGCCCTATTCTATCCGAAAAGAAATCAAGAAATTAAGTTTTTCATTGGGTTTTCTTTGTCAAACTTTATATAATGCACAACAATCAACAATTACTACCCTTCAATATTCATGAGATTTACAAAAGTAATTATACCCAATGTATTATTGCCTACCAAACTATAAGATAAATATGCAATCAAATAAAATAATATAAATGGGGAAATTCTTACTTTGTATTTAGATATGGTGCAGCTGTGATTCTTTGTTGAAATTGAAAGAAATTGGGAGAGGAAAGTAAAGAGGGAGAGGGTGAGGGAGAGGGAGAGGTGGTGTGTGGATGAGATTCAAAGTACATATATATGTAATTGCAGACATTCATTTCCCTTTTTGTTTTTTCACTATTATTATATCCATTATTTTATTCATTTGTTGCCAAAATATCGTTGATTTTTAGATAAATTATTATTTTTATATTTATTCATATAATTACTTATTCCTATATTATTCAAACATTTTGGTTTAATTAGAGATTCTCATTCTATGTTCTTTTACACATGTATTACTCATATGGTACTAAATTATTAATTCAAATTCTCCATTACATATAAACTATATTGTTTGAGTTTAAATATTATTCCTTATATTACATGTTTATTTATTTTGTTACTTGAACTTACTTCATTATTAAATGCTTGGAGCTATGAGTTGAACACCCTTTTAAACATTTTAAATAATATCGAGCAAATATATATAATCAACAAAATATTAATTATTACAATACTAATTTTGATAAAAAGATCGGAGTATCACACCTGACACCACATCTCAAGGTCAATCTTATGCTATCATTTTTCAATTAATAGTGGACATTTGATTTCACTCTATATTATCACAGTTCAATTATGTTTCATTATAGTTGGAGTATTTGTTTTTGAATAAATTGTACCATGAAATCTCAAACTAATTAAAGAGGACTTATAATTTCAGTTTTGTATTATGTCGTCACATCTCTAATTAAATAGAATCAAATTGAGTGAGAACAAACGCTATAAAAAACTGAAAATGTGAGACAGGAGACATCGAATCAAAACATAACCATCCTATTCCTACACATGCAACACGACCGACGACGACCTCCCATGCATGATAAAGATGGGGATACACGTTTTGACTTTTCTTTCACTATTTTGTGATTTCATACTTACTTGCAGGGAGCTATATGTATACGTTTTTTGAGTTCGTTTTTTAAGTTATTAGAGTGAAATATTTCAAAGTTAGAATTAAATGCAATCTCCATTTGTCAAACAGCTCGAGCTCACAAAACACAACGATGGCGGCCATCCACCAGCTCATTCCATTCAATTTCCCAACACTCCTACTCCTCTCATCCTTCATCTTCTTCCTAGTCAAGGCATGCACGAAGTCTAAACCTCACCAAAACCTCCCTCCATCTCCGCCCAAGCTGCCCGTGATCGGACACCTCCACCACCTAGCAGGCGACCTCCGTCACAAAAGACTGCATCGCCTCTCCAAAAAGCACGGCCCCGTGATGCATCTGCAGCTGGGAGAAGTCCCAGCCGTGGTGATCTCGTCGCGGGAGGCGACGAAAGAGGTGCTCAAAGTGCAGGACCCTGCGTGCGCAGATAGGCCTGAGACCATCGCCAGCAAAATCCTGTGGTACGGCTACACCGACATCGCCTTCTCCGCCTACAACGACTACTGGAGACAGATGCGCAAGATATGCAGCGTCGAGCTGCTCAGCACCAAGAATGTCAAGTCGTTCGGATACATCAGGCAAGAGGAGGCGTCCCATCTCATCAGCTCCTTGCAGTCGTCGTCTGGCCAGGCCGTCGACCTGACGGAGAAAATCTTCACCTTCAACAGCACCATCACCTGCAGGGCGGCGTTCGGAGAGGTGATGACCGGCCGCAAGGCGTTGATAGATTTGTTCAAGGAGGCGGTGCCCATGGCTGGCGGTTTCGAGCTGGCGGATCTGTTCCCCTCATGGAAAGCGCTGCATCTCCTCAGCTGGAACAAGTACAAGCTGCTGAGGATGCGCACCAAGCTCGACTCCATCCTCGACCGTATCGTGGACGAGCACAAGTTGAAGGAGAACGGCGAGTTCGGCGGCGAGGATATCGTCGACGTCCTGCTCCGGGTGCAGCGCACCGGAGAGCTCAAGTTCCCCATCTCTACCAACAATATCAAAGCCGTCATCTGCGTAAGCGTCTGCGCCATTCAAATCTTGTACCAAAACAAAAAACCAAGAATTCGTCATCTTTCTCTCATTATGTGCAGGATATGTTCGTTGCTGGCACTGAATCATCAACGACCACGACGGTCTGGGCGATGTCGGAGCTGATAAAGAACCCACGAGCAATGGAGAAGGTGCAGGCGGAGATCCGAGAGGCTGTGAACGGAAAGGAAACGGTGGAAGAGAGCGATGTTGGGGAACTGAAATACATGAAACCAATGATCAAAGAAACTCTTAGGCTGCACCCGCCAATCCCACTACTGCCGAGGCAATCCAAGGAGGAGTGCATGGCGGGAGGGTATTCAATTCCTGTGAAAACCAAAGTAATGCTCAACATCTGGTCCATGGGAAGGGATCCCCTCTACTGGGACGAGCCCCAAGTGTTTCGGCCAGAGAGATTCGAGAACAGCCCGAAAGATTTCACTGGGAACGACTTCGAGTTCATTCCATTTGGGGCGGGAAGAAGAATCTGCCCCGGTTTGAATTTCGGGCTGGCCAACATTGAGCTTCCATTGGCGAAGCTGCTGTACCACTTCGATTGGAAAATGCCAAAAGGAATGGTGAGTTGGGAGTTGGATATGAGTGAGGGCGAAGGACTTATCGTCTCCAGAAAGAATCCGCTAGTCATTGTTCCTACTGTCTCCAATTCAATTTCCGCCAACTGATCGCTCTTTGCAGTCCATGTTGTTGAATTACTAATAATTTGAATAATTTCTATATATAATTGTTGAGGTTTGATTTCTCGAATTAGACGAAACTCTTTGAACCGTTAAATAAAACAATAAATAATAATATGGATACGGTAGTCGATAACAGTTAATTGAAGAATAATGAATACAAGACGGATTGTAAAAAAGTGCAAATAACGAATAATGCAATAAACCCAGTGGGTTGAGCGTGAAAATAGAGTGGTTCAGTGTATATTACGACAGAGTTTCAGTACAATCTTGTAGGAGGAAAATCAATACAAAAATGGAGCCCTCTGCCCCCTATTTATAGACAAAATAAGGGATGGGTGCTGACTAAACCCTAGCAGTCAGCGAGCTCGTGGTCGCCGCGAATTTCGAAACTGCCCGGGACTTTCAGGGTCAGTTAGAGTTCACAACGGTCGTGCACAACCGGACCCTTAGGTCAAAGCTTCCGCCTTTGCTAGCAAGCCCGAATCGTGGTTGTTATCGAGGACAAGTTGGGATCGGTATTAACCCTAAGCCTTAGGCGCTTTTATGTGCTTATGTTTCCAATTGGGTTTGTGACGTGTGAGCCTTGGGCCAGTTGTGTCGTTGAATAGTCAATTGGGTTTAGGCCTCGTGGGCCTACCTCCAACAACAGCCCCTTTTGATTTCAAGGCCTGTCGCAGATACGTGTTGGAATCATAACTTACAACCTGGTTAAATACAGAGTGCGGAGTTTTGAGGTGTCCATGAGACTGTCTTAAAGGGCCCACGAGGCATTTTCGGGGAAACGCAACTCCTATATAAAAGGTGGGGTAACCAGGAAATTACTCAGAGTCAGTACGATGATTCGCTAGGAATGCAAACATATGATGGTGTCGGGTGGCTTCGGGAAGCCATCCCATGGGCCAAGGCACTGATTAGTTCCCCTAGGGAAGTCCCTTGTTCCCGTTAATTGTGCAGATCGTGTCAGAATTCGTCCTGCGGTTGCAGGCTTTAGCCTATGCCTCAAGTGAACAGGTTGATGGCTAGGAAGTTTCGGGTCGCTCGCGAGCCCCGAGTGTGCTCGACATTGACCACAAATCATATCTGCTTGGGATTTTGCCACCTTCGCGGTGGCATATTCGTGAATAACCCCAACTTCAAGGTCATTTTCCAAAAGGCGAACGGTTTCCAGTTTAAATCATGTGCGCCTTTGTCATTCTCTTATTCTTTATCTTTGCAGCTGCTTCACTCTCTCTCTCTGCGATCTCGCTCTCCCGACGAACTTTTATTTCTGAACGGCATTAGTGTTTCGGTGGTGTTGATGCTTCAATGTGCTTTGATTCTCATGCTCTGTTCCATTTCTCCTTTCGGTAAGTTCACCCTTCGCCCTTTGTCATCTTTTTACATTTTTATTTCATACTTGTATTTTCAATCAACCGTGTGGTATGCATTGCTGGTGCAATTTAATCGTGGATTTTGTGCGGTTGTGCTTCGGTCTGTGTGACTTAGATACTAGGGCTCTGCGAATTCTTGATCTAGGGTTTCGAGGTTTGTCGGTTCACTTCTTGCCAATAGGGTTCTTTTGTCATGATTTCTAAATGTCTTCGATCTTGGTTTTCATGTTCTTGTCGCGACGTTCTTGTTTTTCTTCTTTCTTAGCTGGGGGTGCCTCTTATTTTGGCCCTGTGGCGATTGAGACCGTGTGGAGGTGTAGTTTGAGTCGATTTTCTGGTTAGATTGATTATGTTGCGGTTGTTAGATGCCATGGATCTTGGCTTCTGTGTATAGTGATGGTTTCTCCTTATTAGTTCTTCGATCACAATGCTTCTGTCTAGAGCGTATCCTTAGTGTTGTCGTCGTTATTTTGGAATGCAGTCTCCGACTGTTAGGTTGTTTGACCTCTTCATGGGATCGATCTATTTGAATTAAGCCATTCGTGGTGTGATTTCTAGGGATCGCTTTTATTTTCGAGGTCTTTTCCCTCTCGTTTGCTTGTGTATTTTCTATTGTTTGCTTTGCGGGGGACCTCCCTTTTCTATGTGGTGTGGTCTCCTATTTCCCTTTTTTTTTTGGTTTTCAACATTTAGGAAACAAGTCGTGGTATCTCCGGATCATGAGGTTGAAATATTGAAGGAACCCTCCTCGTCCTCGGGTTCGACCAAGGTTGATACTTCTCGTCCCCTCAACCGCAAGGGGGCTACGTCGTCCGGTTTGAAAGGCGATCGATTATTTCACAGGCCTGCTGAGGGGACCTCGGTTCCGAGAAGGATTCAGAACAAGCTAATTCTGGGAAGGAGGACGATAGCGAGGACTCATTTGTGCTTATTTTGGTCGACAAATTCGAGGCCAAGAAGGACGTCATCAAGCTGAATGATCTTGTTCAGTTGGTTGTTTCCTTGGCAGACGATGAGCTAGTTGAAAATTCTTCAATGGGAGTGGCATGCATGCCACGGATTGATGTTGTGCTCCTGCAGGTGACGATGTAGCCTTCTTTTTGCCCATAATCAAGTACAGGATCAGGGTTCCCATCCATTCCTTTTTCGGGCCGTATTGCAATCGTACAGCCTTGCTCCGTTTCAGGTAGCTCCAATCAGGTAGTGCTATATGCTCGTACCGTGATGATCTTCTCCAATACCGGACTCGGTTTACCAACCCTCCGTGAATGGCACTTCTTGTATCGGCTGAGCAGATACTCAGAGGGTTATTATTACTTTACCAAGTGGAGCTCGCTTAAGAGGCTATGATCACTAAATGTGCCCAGAATACCCCCCACTGGAAGAATCAGTGGGTTTGGTTGAAGATGACCTACATCGAGCTTGAGTTCCTGGCCGAGGGGGGAATTCTCATAAGTGCACCGCTTTTTGCAAGGATTTTGCTCGGTCGATTATTCGCGCTCTAACTTTATTTTTGTTCGTTTCGCAAGGTACAAGCAGATGGTCCTCACCACCAAAGAATAGTCGAGGATCGACATTGCTTTCTCGTGACCGAACCATCAATTCAACTCGGTCCAAGGGAAAAGGAGCATTGGTACCGAACATTGGGATATAAATTGAGGGAAAAAAGAGCTCTTGCCTACTGATATGGCTGGAATATCTCCAACCGATCTACTGGTCGCAATGAGGGCACAGATGCGCCCTCACGAGGGCGAGTCCTTGGGACCGACCAAGGATCAGCCACCTAAGAAGAAGCATATTGCGGACTCTCCTCGTCCATCGCAAGGCCTGCACCCCCTCCGAATCTGGAGTTGGGGGGCCCATCGGGAAAGGGGCCGGCGGTTCCTCGTCTACTCTGCCTTTGACACCATCTCCTTCTCCTCATCCTCCCTCTCCTCCAAAGAAGACTAGGGATGAGCGGAGGAAGAAGAAAGCTCATGACTCCTCCCTCGACTCCAAGGGTCGGTTGAGTCCGACCAACCCGAAAAAAATAGAGTTGGTTGTCTCCACCTCGGGGACAACCAATCTGGCCACCTCTTCTAGAGGATCCCGACACACAACTCATCACTCAACAGAATGCCCTTCTTCTAGTCCAATAAGTCAACTAAATGAAGGACATAATCAAGCAGCTCATGGCGGAAAGAGAAGCAGAAAGGCTCGAGGCTGCAAGAAGAGAAAGAGATCGAGAAAGAGAAAGGTGCCACCAAGAAGACTCCGACGATGAGGATCCAAATGCCATGGCAAGGAAGTACAGACCGCAGCCCGACAATGAGGGATTCGTTATTGGTATCACTGTCAATAACTTTGAACACAAAACTGGGTTAATTCAGATGGTTCGACAGTACCAATATGGTGGCGGAGCAGTGGAGGATTCGTACACCTATCTTCGAATGTTTGTAGAGGTGTGTGATACCATCAAGCAGAACAAGGTCAGCCAGGATGTGATCCGTATGCGCCTGTTTCCCTTCTCACTTCGGGATCAGGCTCAGACGTGGTTTACAGCCCTGGATTGCAGCAACATTCGCACCTGGACCGATCTCCGAGCAGAGTTCATCGCAGCCTTCTTCCCACCATCAGTGATCATTTAAAAAAAGATGAAGATCTTTCAATTCCACCAGAAGATGGACGAGTCTTTATTCGAGGTGTAGAGTAGGTTCAATGAGTTGCTAAGGAGCTGCCTGGGTCATGGAGTTGACACCGAGGAGCAGGCCCATATTTTCTATAGATGGATGAATGAAAGAACCCAAAAGTTCGTTGACAATGCAGCTGGAGGTTCTTTGATGAGCTTATCACCTGAAAAGGCCCTCAAGTTGTTCAAGAATATGGTCTTGCACACTCAACAATGGGCTAATCCAAGGAGGCCACAAGTTCGAGCAGTAGAAAAGAAGGAAGATGACACCCTCAAGAAAGAAGTGGAAAAGCTCAAGGGGGAGGTTGAAAAGTTAACTTCTAGTGCTTGTGTTTCTGTTACAAAGGTTGATCCCGTTGCCGACGTGAACTACATGAATCGAGGTGGATACAAAATCAGTACCGACAAGGGGGATACTAGCACTACCACCAAAGAGCTCATCCCGAATTTTCCTATGCCCAGCCTGAAGGTGCCGAACACCCTCCACCAGACTTCAATGTGCAGAATGGTGAAATTGTGGAGAAGAAGAAGGAAAGCCTCGACGAGGTGTTGCAGAAATTCATTAAAGCTTCCGACTACCGTGTGGGTAAAATTGAGCAGGAAGTGGCAGGGGTCAACACTAAGGTGGACAAGCTTGGGAAGCATGTGCAGATTATAGAGACGCAGATCAGTCAGATTGTCACCTCACTTGGTGCGCAACATCAACAAGGAAAGCTGCCCAGCACCACCAAAATCAACCCCAAGAACCAAAAGGAGTGCAAGGCGATCAATCTGAGGTCCGGAACCAGCTACACAGTTCCGAGCATGCCCCAAAACAAGTTTGGGGGAGAAGAGGAAATTCCTGCAGGAATGCCCTCTATTTTGACCGACACACCCCGTGTTGATCGACACAGAGAGCAGGACAAAGCAGTCATTTCAAGCGGTGAAGAGGAGCCGATCGATAGGGGTTCTGCGGGCATGTCGACCGACATGCCCCCTGTCTATCAACATGGAGGGCAGATCGGCACAGCTGTATCTCGGGTGACACAGAAGCAGCCCCAGCCCAACAATTCAAGTTCCAAAGCTGCTCAACTACCACCGATACCCTTTCCTCAGTGGTTCGCCAAGCAAAATAAGGACTCCAAGTTCTCGAGGTTTGTGGATAACTTGAAAAAGTTGAGTATTAACTTACCACTAATCGAGGCTTTGAGAGAAATTACAGGTTACATGAAGTATCTCCGCAAGTTGATAAGTGAGAAGAAACATTTTGTGGAGAACTCAACTGTCAAGATCCATGAGCAGTGCAGCCTGCTCCTCCAAAAGAAGATTCCCATCAAAAGGAGTGATCCAGGATGCTTCTCGATTCCAGTTGAGATCGGGGGGATCGAGTTCCAAAAGATGTTGTGCGACACAGGTGCCAGCATCAATCTCATGCCTTACTCCATCTTCAAGCGCCTCAACATTGGAGAATTGAGGCCGACTACAATCACATTGCAGATGGCAGACCGGTCTGTGTCTCGCCCCAAAGGTATACTTGAGGATGTTTTCATTCATGTGGCTCATCTAATCTTTCCTGCAGATTTTGTAGTCTTCGATATGAAGGAGGATGGCAGCACACCCCTTATCTTGGGATGAGAGTTCTTGGATACTAGCGTCGCACTAATTGACTGCCGAGGAGGAGAGATCACTTTACGAGCCAATGAAGAGAAGATCACATTCAAGCTCGATAGAAGCCGTCAGCAATCCAAATGCTATAGGATCACCTCTAGTGAAGACTTTGAGGATGAAGAAATCGAGAAAGAAAGAGAAGATCAAGCCGCTCAAGAATGAGAGCGAGGGAATGAGGTGGCAAAATTGTCAATTATACCATCTCATCACAAGATCACTATTGTCATTCAAGATTGACTAGTCTATATGGTGGATGCTCGAGGAAGGCGAGTTCGTACCCAACCTCCTTGGACTTGAGACAAGAGGTATCATCGAGCTACGACGTTAACTAAAGCACTTGTTGGTAGGTAACCCAACCTTTACTTGCTTCATTTTCAATTTCCTTGGTTTTATTTTCAATTTCTGCTTTTATTTTGTTTTATTCCTGATTTTTTGTTTTCTTGAACTATTTTTGAAATAAAAAATAAAAAATTTGAGGATTTACCTCTGTTTCGATCAACATGCCTAATGTCGATCAACACAGAGGTCACGACGGAGTTACTCTTTCGATCCAGGCCTGGAATCGATATGAAGGCTCTGTGTCCATCGATAGGGGCCATATCGATCGACACAGAGTGCCAGCAGCAGCAATTCTTTGTCGTTTATCGCAGATTCCTCCGGTGGATAAAAATGTTGATGTCTGAGATCAACAGTCAGGTACTTGTTCTTATTCTTGTCTGATTTTTAAACTTTTTCTTACTCTCCGAGTTCAAAATAAGTTTGGAGGGATGGACAAGAATTCGAACTTATATATCCCTTTATTTGCTTTGTTTTCTTGTTTATTTAAATTTTTGTGTAAAAAAATATATGGATATAGTGTGTAAAAAATTTCTTGTTGAGTCTTGAACCCTTTTTGAATTGATTATGAATTGGAATTGATTAGGGATGAGTTTGATTAGATTTCAATTGTGGTTGATTGTCTATTGTTGTTTCTAGGATTTTTATGAATGAAATTGAAAGAGTACTTGAATATGGAGCTGAATTCACAATATTTTATGTGTTTCTTTTTCTCCAAAACGTGTTCAGATAGCTTTTCTCTCTTCCATTTCTCCTTTATATAGGCATGCTGAATTTTACATAGAAAGTACATGATTTTCGAAATCAATTACTATCTTTCCATACAGAGATGACATAAATCTAGAAAATATTGATAATCCCTTGATTCTTGAGAATAGATCCCTTGATAGGGGCTTCTTTAGCTGATTTGTCTCCTTCCCTTCCCTTTCTTGCGCTTTTGGTAGTTTGAGTCGATCTCAGCTCCCTCACGAATCCGTTCTCTTACAATGCTTGATCGAGTCGTAGGATAATGAGTCGAGCTTCCTATCATTTGAGTGGTTCGACCTGGGGTATAACAACTGCCCCCCAGTTTTATTTAAATTGCACTATTTGAATGAAACTGTAGTTCCAAGTAGAAATTAAAATGTACAGCTTGATTACTTGTGTTAGTATCAAGTTGGTTTGAGATTCTCTCAGAGCTTGAATGAGTCTGTCGAGGACCTCGAACAGGAATTGATCCTGGAGTGTAAGCGAGCTCGAGTGGGACTTTGTCTTAGAGCGTAGGCGAGCTCGAATGAGACTTGGTCTCTGAGCGTAAGCGAACTTGAATGAAACTTAGTCTCTGAGCGTAAGCGAGCTCGAGTGAGATTTGATCTCAGAGCGTAAGCGAGCTCGAATGAGACTTGGTCTCTGAGCGTAAGCAAACTTGAATGAGACTTAGTCTCTGAGCGTAAGTGAGCTCGAGTGAGATTTGATCTCTGAGCGTAAGCGAGCTCGAGTGAGATTTGATCTCAGAGCGTAAGCGAGCTTGAATGAGACTTAGTCTCTGAGTGTAAGCGAGCTCGAGTGAGATTTGATCTCTGAGCGTAAGCGAGCTCGAGTGAGATTTGATCTCTGAGCGTAAGCGAGCTCGAATAAGACTTGGTCTCTGAGCGTAAGCGAACTTGAATGAGACTTAGTCTCTGAGCGTAAGCGAGCTCGAGTGAGATTTGATCTCCAAGCGTAAGCGAGCTCGAGTGAGATTTGATCTCTGAGAGTAAGCGAGCTCGAATGAGACTTGGTCTCTGAGCGTGAGTTCTAGTGAGACCTGAATTCAGAGTCGATTCAAAGTAGCAAGTGCATTGTTATCGATCGAACTATATTCAATGAACTTCCCCCCTTGCTTTTGAAATTGAATTTGAAATTCAAATTTCAAAAATCATTACACGTGGCATTACCTCATTGAAGCGTGCGTATTAGGCGACACGATTTTCGGAGTAATTTCAAATCAATCTTAAATTCTACCTCCTCCTTTAAATTGTTGCGAATCTACGCCTCCCACACTTCATCTTCTTCACTCATCATTCTCGTTTTCTCTTTTTGAAGGTGTTTTTTCACTAAGGTTGATTCTGCGTTTCTCCGATTTCTTTGCCGTCGTTTCGTTTGAATCGCGAAGTTTTTCCTTCATCCGGTAAGTGCTTCTTTTCTAGAATATTTGTTATGTCTGAAATGGGGGAAACAGGGGGTCCGCCGACTGTGGATTCCGTTCGCAACTCTTCGTCCTCCGGTGATCTCTCTACTTCTACTTTGTCGCCTGATGAAGAACCTATCTTTGGACCCTACTCTCCGGGATATGATCAAAAGTTTAAGGGTGCTCTAGTTAATACCCAGTCCTCCCTTGACTTCGATTTCTTGAGGGGTTATTTCTACAAATATTATTTGTCTTTTCGTTTAAATCCCATTGTTCCTGATCCAGACCAGCGGCCGCATCGTCCGCCACGAGGTTTTATGGCGTTTTTGGTGCGGGTATTTCAATATGGCATTAGGCTCCCTCTCCATCCTTTCTTTGTTTATGTGCTCGAGTATTACAATATAGCACCTATTCAATTAGCTCCCATGGCTTGGAGACACATGATTGGTGCCTTATTGATATTTCATGATCTCGACTTTGGAGCCCTCACGGCTCGAGAGTTTGCTGAGTTGTATAATCTTCACAGTCAGCATAATGGGAGCTATTATTTTTTCTCTAAACACACCAGCAGCGATTATAAACCCTTAATTAAAGGTTGTTCTTCTAACAATGCGGGATGGGTCGATCAATTTTTTTTGTGCAAATCCCTACGGAGCAGCCTTCGTTATCTGGAAGGATTCGAGTCGCTTCCCGTAAGTAATCTTCTTTTGCTCTTTTATTTTTTATCTCACTAACTTTTTCTTTGCAGGTCTACCTCGACCGGCCCTCACCGAGGTTGAACGCCATCGGATCGCTCGAGCTTATAAGTACCCCATCCAAGATATAGATCGACTTACTGGTATTCGCTGGGCTGACATCAACGAGGTTCGCGATATGACCAATTTAACTCCCGAGGAACTCATCTGAATGAGGCAGTGTAGAGCCGAAATAGTGCACAAAAAGAAGAAACAGGATGGTGCTGAAGCTTCGACCAAGGTCGAGTCAGAGATCGAGTCAAAGAATGTTTCTGAAGATTCTGACGATAATGCACCTCTGGCGAAAAGGCATAAGAAGAAGGAGAAAGAGAAAGTGGTTGCTTCCGAAGAGAAGATGATACTTGATCTGACGCAGGATACCGAGAATAGAGATTATACAACTTTGGACACTTCTCGTACTCAATCTCCCACCCCGGTGGATTTTGAGCGGGTCGAGCAGGCAACCAGAGATCGTCGGCTTGTCCCTGGTGGTGGTGGTGGCTTTGTGACTTTTGCTCGAGTGGCTCTAGCGGGCCCTCCATGGTATACCTCGGATGTTATCACGAAGAACTTCCTGGATTTTTCACATGTGTACCTGAAGGTAATTGTCTATTTTCTGGAAGTGCCTAGTGTGTAATCTGCGCATATATCCTTTTGTCATATTTTATGTATTTTGTGCAGAATCTTGAGGGATTTCGAGTTGTCTTTGCTCGAACCACTCAAATGATTGCGGAGGAGAGGGGTACTCGAGTCACTCTTGCTCATTCTCTGGGAGCTGCTAAAAGAGAAAGGGATGATGTCGTTGAAGCACTGAATGCCGCTAAGGAAGCATTTTTGAATGCTGAGAAGTTGATCGAGCAGCTACAGAATGAGAAGCTTGCTTCATCCAATGAGTTGCAATCGGAGAAGTTTTTCCGCAATGAGTTGGCTGCCCAATTGGCTGGTAAAGAGCAAGAGTTGCAGTCTGTGCAAAATGCTTTCGAGGCGGCCAAGACTACTGGTGCAGGGCTCGATCTATACAATCTCATGAATACCGATGTTGGTCGTCCTATATTTAATGACATGAGCAAATTGGCTGCTGCAAACGTCAAGGGTATGATCCTCGAGAAGTAACCAGATCTCGATTTGAGTTTTCTCCCTGCTGAATCCGTTGAGGATGAGGAATCTGGCTCCAAGCGAAGTGATGAAGCTGGGTCGATGAATCAAAATGATAAGGCGGACTAAGCTTCGTGTCCTTTCTGATTCCAAACATGAACGCTTGCTTTTGTTTTGGATGTTTAATTTTGACTTTTTAACTCGTACTTGCTTGTTTGTTCCACATTTATCTTTGGTTTTGTATGGTGGCCAAACTCTTATCGAATCACTATCTATTTTGAATCATTGACAGTGTATCGATGAATCTTTATTCAATATTAGAATTTTTATTCACTGCAATATTACATTAGAAATAAAATCTCCTCAAATACTTGATGTTCCAAGCGTTTGGAACATCCTTCCCTTCGGGGGTTCTAATTCGATAGGCTCCATTCTTCACTATCTCTGAGACGATGTATGGTCCCTCCCAGGTTGGTCCCAATTTTCCAACATTAGGCTCCTGTGTATTCTGAAATGTTTGTCACAAGACCCAATCGCCGACGCTGAGTGATCTTAGTCGGACGAACTTGTTGTAGTATCGCTCGACCACCCTCTGTTTTTTCTCCATAGTCTTAATGGTTGCTGCTCTTCTTTCGTCCAATAATTCCAGCAACTCGAACGACCTTCCCCGATTTTCATCTTCGTCGAACCATTCGTCCATTGGCCCTTGTTTGATTACTTCAATTGGTGCCACTGCTTTTGCCCCATAGGCAAGTGCGAACGGAGTCTCCCCTGTGATCGTCCTTGGGGTGGTTCGATAAGACTAGAGTACTGCAGGCAATTCATCCACCCAGGCCGACTTCGAATTTCCCAGTTTTCTTTTCAGTGTGTTGAGAATCGTTTTATTCGACGATTCGGCAAGTCCATTCGACTCGGGATATCTCGGGGTCGAATTGATTAATTTGATTCCCAAGTTCTTGCAGTAGTCTGTGAATCTCCTGCTTATGAACTGCCTCCCGTTGTCGGTCACTATCTCATGTGGCACTCCAAATCGACACACTATGTTTTCCATACGAATTTTATCATCTCTGTGTCTCGTATGCTTGACAGAGGTTCAGCTTCGACCCACTTTGTGAAGGAGTCAGTCGCGACGACCGCGAATTCCTTTCCTCCCTTTGCTTTGGGCATTTTGCCAATGATGTCTATTCCCCAACGGTGGATCGGCCAAACCCAACGGTGGATCGGCCAAACATGCAGAAATTCAGACTTCTTATAACTCAGATTTGCGAATCTTTGACATTTTTCGCATTTTTGAGTGAATTCCCTCGAATCATTCCTCAATGTTGGCCAGTAGAATCCTGCCGAAATGATTCGATGTGCTAAACTTCTTGGGCCCGAGTGGTTTCCAAAACTTCCTGAATGTACCTCCTCCAATATCTGAGTCACTTCGAGTTCGCTTACACACTTTAGCCAAGGTCCCTCGAACGATCTTTTGTACAAATCACCGTTTAAAAGAATGAATCGAGCAGCTCTTCTAGCCACTCTTTTAGCTTCGACCCCATGCTCGTTATTCGTTCCAGATAGATAACTTTTGATGGGGTCCATCCATGAAGTTGGACTCGAGATATTGTTGATCGTGCTCAAGTCTTCGTTCTCATCCTTTAACAATTCTTGAGTCGGAGGCCATAGAGCGATCATGAGCGGTACAATCCCCGTTGCGCTCGGTTCCGTGGAGGCCGCTAAAGTTGCTAAGGCATCTGCCTCAACGTTCAATTCCCTTGGGACGTGTTCTACCTTTACCTCTTCGAACACAGATTCCAAGACTTTGACGATTTTGTAATACGCAGCCATTCTCTCATCCTTAGCTTGAAATATCCCGAAGAATTGGTTGACAACCAACTGAGAGTCTAACTTGACTCTTAATTTTCTTACCTTCATCTATTTGGCTAATTTCATACCTGCAATCAACACTTCATATTCTGCTTCGTTGTTTGTTGCATGGAACTCAAACTTTATTGCCATTTTGTATGTTGTCTTCTCTGGTGATAGCAATGAGACTCCTGCTCCTGCTCCGTTGCTATTGCTCGCACCGTCTATGGGTAAGTCCCAAAACTCAATTGAGATTTCCCTGGATGCCGATTCGACTTCCGCCTGCAGCTGCATCTCTGGGGTGTATTCAGCAATGAAGTCAAATCGCAAACCGTATCCTCCAAGATCCACTGCCCACTTCATCATCCTTCCTGATATCTCAGGTTTGGCCAGTACACTTTTTATTGGGAAGTTTGTAACCACCATTATCTCGTGTGAATCAAAGTATGGTCAAAGCTTCCTCGAAGCCATCACTAATGCAAGAATCAACTTTTCTAACGCTGAGTAGCGCGTCTCCGCCTCGATCAGAGACCGGCTGACATAATAGACTGGGTGCTGCGAGTTTTCTTGTTCCCTAATCAATACTGCACTTACAGCTCTCTCTGATACCGCGATATAGAGTTGCAAAGTTTCTCCCTCTTTTGGTTTAGACAAAACTGGTGCGGATGCCAAATACCCCTTTAATAAAGTTAGAGCTTGGTCGCATTCCTGAGTCCATTCGTAGCGCTTCGATTTTCTCAGTAACTCAAAAAATCTTGAAGTCCGATCTGAGTATCGTGCCACGAATCGACTCAGCGCTGCTAGTTTTCCAATCATCCTTTGCAATTCTTTGACGGTTGCTGGCGGTTTTAATTCTTGAATAGCCTTGATTTGGGTCGGATCTGCTTCAATTCCTTGCCTGCTCACCATGTATCCTAGGAACTTGCCTAAAGTAACCCCAAATTGGCACTTCGCTGGGTTCAGCTTCATGTTGAATTTCTTGAGTATATCGAAGGCTTTGGAGAGATGGTCGAGGTGTTCCTCTATGCTCGACGACTTTACTATCATATCATCGATGTAGACCTCCATTGAATCTCCAATCATAGGTTCGAACATCTTGTTCATCAGACGTTGATAGGTCGACCCAGCATTTTTCAACCCAAATGGCATAACTCGATAATAATATATCCCCTGGTTCTTCATAAATGCTGTCTTTTCCTCATCAGGGGGAAACATCATAATTTGGTTGTATCCCAAAAATGCATCCATAAAAGACATCACTTTGTAACCCGCGGTCGAATCAACAAGCCTGTTAATATGAGGGAGTGGGAAAGGGTCTTTCGGACATGCTTTATTCAAATTAGTGTAATCTACACACACTCGGTTTTTCCCGTTCTTCTTTTTTACCACTACTACATTAGCCAACCACTCTGGATACTTGACTTCCCTTATAAACCCCACCTTTAAAAGATTAGTTACCTCTTCCGCAATAGCCAATTTTTTCTCCATGGGGAACCTTCTTCTCCTCTGATGAACAGGTCTAAATGTTGGATCGACCTGTAGCCTATGAGAAATTATTGTTGGGTCGATCCCGGGCATCTCTGCATGGCAAAACGCGAAGGCAGTTCTTCTTTCACGCAGAAACGCAGATATTGTCTTCTTCAAATCATCTGAGTTTTTCTTCCCGATGTACGTGAATTTTGACTCATCTTCCTCCAGATTTACGGCTTCGACCTCCTCTTGTTGTTCCACCATTCCTATAGTTCTGAGTGTCACGGCGTAACAATCTCTGGAGGTATGTTGTTCACCTTTTATCAAGCGTATTCCCCATGGTGTTGGGAATTTTATCACTTGGTGGAAAGAGGATGGGACTGCTTGCAATTCGTGCATCCAGGGTCGTCCCATTATAGCTTTGTAACAAGATTCTGCATCGACTACCTGGAATCGGACCGAGAGGTTGATTCCCTTTGAGTAAACCGGCAAGTATAGCTCTCCTATGGGAATTAATTATTCCCCGCTAAAGCCCACCAATTGGCTCAAGCTCGGGTTAAGATTATTCTCGGATATCCTCATGCCCTTGAATGCCTTCAGGAATATCAGATTTGATGAGGCCCCACTATCAACGAGGATTCATCTCACTCTGCAGTTTGCTATCAAAAGCTCGATGACCAGTGCGCCATCGTGCGGGTGTCGAACCCCTTCAGAATCTGAAGGCCCAAAAGCTATTTCTTCTTCCGACAGTGATAAGCTCGTTTTTCTACTCACTTATCGCTTTGTTTTTTCTTTCTTTTATGCATTTTAGTAAGTTTTCTTGAATAAACTGAGCATGAGTATATATTAGAGGGTATTATGCTTGCCATGGTGAGATTTTACAGGTTTTAGGCTAAATCCAATGGAGAACCCGTACTGAAAGCTCTCAGGGAAATACCGGGATACATGAAGTTCCTAAGGAGGCTGATGAGCGAGAAGAAGCAGTTCGTGGAGAACGAAACTGTGAAGATCCACGAGGAATGCAGCCTACTCCTACAGAAGCAGATCCCGATCAAGAGGTCTGACCCAGGATGCTTCTCGATACCTATCGAGATCGGAGGGAAAGACTTCCAGAACGTACTTTGTGATACTGGGGCGAGCATCAACCTGATGCCCTGGTCCATTTACAAGAAGCTGCAAATTGGAGAGATGAGAGCCACTACAATTACCCTTCAGATGGCGGACCGATCTGTGTCAAAACCCAAAGGTATTGTAGAAGATGTTCTCATTCGTGTTGGCCACCTAATCTTCCCTGCAGATTTCGTCATACACGACATGAAGGAAGATTCCAACACTCCAATGATCCTGGGGAGAGAATTCCTCGACACAGCTGGTGTCCTGATCGACTGCAAGAAGGGAGAGATCACACTGAGAGGTAATGAAGAGTCCATCACCTTTTGCATCGACAAGAACAAGAGGAAAGGGGAGTGCAACCGGATCACTACTGCTGAAGAAGAGGAAGAAGAAGAGGACGAGACACCGGAGGAAGAAGAAGAAGCTATCCGGTGGGAACGAGGAAACGAGTCAGTGAAATCGGCAATTAAGCTGCCTCTTTCCGAGTGCACCACCATCATCCAAAACCGGAAAGTCTTCATGATAGATTCAAGGGGTCGACGAGTCTGGACTCGACCGCCTTGGTGAGCTGGAAGCTGAGTCGAGCCACGACGGTAAATAAGGCACTGAATGGGAGGTAACCCATTGTGTTTTCAATTTTTCTTTTTCTTTTTAGTATTTTCGAATTTATTTTGTTTAGTACTGTTACTTCACGTTTCTTTCATTTTGAAAAAAAAAAAAATCGAAGCCTGTTTCGGCCGAGACAGAGTCCGCCACGGCCGAGATAGAGGACCGAGACGTGGGATACTTCGGCCGATGAGGAGGTCGCCAGAAGGCTCCATCTCGGCCGAGATGGCATCTGCCACGGCCGAGATAGGAGTGAGAGGAGCCAAAATCCGCGCCAGTCAGAGAGTCTGAAGATGGAAGATAAAAAGTTGGTGTCTGAGGCCAACAATCAGGTACCGTTTCGAACTCTGAATCCGATTTCCAAACTTATTCTCTCTGATTTTCGAATAAGTTTGGGGGGATGAAGGTTTAAGGGTTTTGAAACTCGTTTCTATCTTTTACCTGCTTGTTTAAATTTTTGCATGAATTAATTTTTGAATAAAACGCGAGATTGTGGGAATTTGAGCATAATTGATAACCCTAACAAGAATGCAAGATCTGAAATGATTGACTTTAGTTTGCGTTGATTGTGATAGTGGTCGAGTATGCCTATGAATGTGAATACCGCATGATTTCTTGTTTTGATACTTGCGTTGGCATGAGATAGATGATGATTTGATGTTTACTGTGGAAGAAAAATTGTCCCTAGTGTGAGTTTTTTAGCCTGAATTTTGATTGTGAGTGTGTCTGCAATTTTGAGTTTCTCTAGAACTTGCTTTGTATCTTTTTCAAGACTGCTAGTGTGCACAGGTTTAGGAAGTGATTTTAGGCCATCTTTGTTTAGCCTATTTTTCCCATACACTGTCCTAATTAAATGTTATCCCTAGTCAGCCCTTTTGAGCCTGTGATATTTTCTTTCTTTGTCTATGAGTTGGAAATAGATAGGGGAATCAACTCTTGTCTATGAGAGTGGGTTGGATTTGTTTGAGAAGGATAAGATATTATTATAAGGGTGAAAGCAAAAGAAAAGGTTGGGTTCTAGAAAAAGAAGAAAAAAAAATTGTGTTGTTGATCCTTATAAGCTCAAATGAATATTCAAAATTGTTTAAGAGCATAAAAGGATATGAGTGAAAAAGAAAAAAAAAAAAAAAAAAAAGAAGAAAGAAATAAAAGAGCCTTGGTTGTTGTTGAATATTATAGGAGATGGGTGGATATCAATAGATAGTGGTTTGATTGATTGAGGATTCCCTGATTGATTTTAGTCACTTGGCCAAATATTTCCCTACCCTTCACAAAAGCCTACATTACAACCTTGAATAAAGTCCTTTCTGATCTTAGACTTGTGTGCACATATTTGCAGTGGAGATTGAGATTATTTGCAAGCCTATGGTAGAACTTGATTTGCATGACTTGTGTGTGATCTCAGAATTATCCTAAACACTTGAGTGAATGAGCGAAACACTTCCCATGTGAGTCTTCCACAGTTTACAGATTTTCTGATTCTT
>JAPKLW010002887.1:38527-59453 GCA_026898455.1 Plectranthus barbatus | reverse complement strand
CAGGATGGTGACATTCCCTGATGAGCTCACAAGGTTCTTTATGCTAAGTCCTGCAGGCTGAATGATTTATTCAAGCATAAGAGATAAAGGTTGAGTGGTATTATTCAGGAAATAAGATATTAATTAATTGTGGTTGATTGTCATATAAACCAAATTAATTAATGAATGTCTGAAACCTTAAATATGTGGATCAAGTTAGTTTGGTGCAACCCGTTCCTAATAACGTGGTAATAAAGGGGCGAGTCAGTATTGTTACCGTGGTGAAGGTTAAAACAATACTTTATTAATTAATTAATTTTCTGGGTTGGACATGAGAGAATTAATTAATAAAAGAGGGCCCACTTTATTATTTGCATCTGATCCCTGGTCTGGCCCACACACTGCTCAAGCCCATTAGGGTTAGGGTTTCATTAAACCCTAACACTATAAATAGCCAAACCCTAGATCAGAAAAAGTGAGAAACATTTTTTCAGTATACAAGAGGGGGCGACGGCTAGGGCTATTCAGGAAGGAGGGATTTTCTCTGATCAAATCCTCCGGCTGAATCAACTTGGTAGAATAATCCTCACCAGATTTCCAAGGAGCAAGGGACACAGATCAGAAGATCAGATCTGTAGGAACAAGAGAGAGGCCATCGTTTTCTTCAAGAAGAAGAAGCCATCGTTTTGTTCATTTTCCGCTTCAGATCTGAACGTTTTTTCACCGTTATCATACTCCGATCTGTCCTGTAGATCAAACGGTGAAAGAGGTATAAACCCTAATCCATCTTGTACAATTAATTTTGTAGGAGCATGCATAGGCTTTGCATGGTTTATTTAATTGCATTTATTTTGATATCCTAAGAACGATCCTGCGAATTGAATAACAACTCATGTTGTTGATCGTAGACTCAAACCCTACACTGAGGTCCTTAACCAGTGGTCGAACTCAGTCACTAGGATCATCTTCTAAGCCATAGTCTAGTCTCTTTATATTTTTGTAAGTAAATCTGTTAGACTAGTCAGTTATCATTCAATGTACATGTAACCGCTAAATCTCTAATGGAATGTTAACTGACAAGTTGATGACAATCTCTTATTGTCCAACAATTGTCCAAGTTTTTACTTACCAGCTGAATTTACACATCCAGTGTAATCAGCACCAGCACTCATCTTGCATGTTAAATTTATTTACATGCTTATTTGCTCTAATTTTAACTTCCATATTTTAAACGAGCAATATCTTTCCTTGGTTGAGGGGGAAGATTTCTTTTAGTTAGAGCTGATGTTGAGGAAGTAATTTCATGGGTTTAGATCTGATAGGTTTCATTTGTAAAACCCTGAAATCCTTTGTAACTTTCCTCATCAGCTAAGTGCTCGCTGGTTAGGCTTTGATCGCACCAAAAAGGGGGAAATTGTTGGGAAATCTGTCTAAGGTTTCCTTTCCCAGTAGCCTACTTGTTTAGATTATAGTTTTGGTGGATCAAATCCTAAGTCCTACCAGCGTCAGTTGTCTCTACATAGATCTGGTCTTAAATGTAAAGTCCTGTTTAGGTCTATTGAGTTATAAGTCGCAGCTGATGAAGACTCATGCTGACACTGTTCACCAGCATGAGTGACGCTTACCACTGGCTACTGTTCACCAGTTGGGAAAAGTCTCATCAGCAGGCGGCTGACAAAGACTCATGCTGACACTGTTCACCAGCAGTGAGAAGCGCTTATGACTGGCTACTGTTCACCAGTTGGGAAGAGGTTCATCAGCAGGCGGCTGACAAACCTTACCAGGAGAATACGTGTTCTTACACTATTCACCAGCGGTGATTTCACCATTCATGGGAGATTCCGAGAAGAGTTAACATCCAGACTTTTGGTAGACTTTGATGATGCCAGGCAAGTCACCAGCAGAGACTGCCAGCACAAGATCACCAGTATGATCTACCAGTCAGATGTTACCAACAGAATTCCAGATTCCCTCTCACAGCGCCGTAGAGACAAGAAGAAGATTCTCTGAGGAATCGACTGACAAAGGATGACTTTAAGGAAGGATAACTTAAAGTCTATCAGTCACAAGACGCCAGTCTTATTCCTCGGACTAACTTAAAGAGCCGTTCTGACACAAAGAGATCTGTGTCAGATAAAGCGGTCAAAGGTATGGTTCCTTCCGGAAAAACATACCTGCCGCCGTCAGAAGGACATCCGAGGTCTGACATCTTTCCGGATGTGTCCAAACGGCTAGAAAGTTTGAATCGGTTCCTGCGGCTATAAATACGTCGCAACCACCAACATTCAAACTCTTGATCAGATTCCACGACATATTGAATAATTCTACTCATCTGCTCAACCACCGAAAGAACTGAAATTACTGCAAGTACTTTCGAGGCTTTTCATAAAGCTTTCCGTGTGTTGATTTATCAAACACGAGACTTCAAGCTTTAAGCTTGTAAGTTAAAGATCTCATTTGGTGTTCTTTCTCCTTCGAGAGAGTTCACAGCAGCTCCTGTGCTTACCAGCACTTGAGTTATTACGGGCATTTCTGCCGTTGAGACCGTTACGTTCTTGGGAGAACTAAAACACCCAGCTTGCTGTGGAGGTTGAAGTGACGTGCTCGCACTCCACCAGCTGTGAAGAGTTGAAGAAGGATCCAGGACCGGGAGCGGTTGATCTAGTGAACTGGTGGACGAGGCATTCACCAGCTAGAGATAGATCGTAGGACACCTGTACCTGCTTACTCTTAGTGGAATTTCCAGTGCTTCGACTGGAGAGTGGACGTAGATCGATTGATCGAACCACTATAAAATCCTTTGTTATTTATCAGCTTTCAGCATTTCATTCATATTTTAAACCCAGCACTCAAGTGCTGGAGTATATACTGAAACTGATATAATTGTGCAAACAAGGCTAAAATATTCTAAGTACTGAATCACCAGCTGACCAGTTGTCAGCTGCGTACTGAGTAACCAGCACCAGCTGACCAGTTGCCAGTTGTCAGCTGTGTGTAAGTAGCGTGCAAGAAACAATTAACTTTATTTCCGCTGCGTATCGTATTATACTCTGAAAAACCGGGACCAACAACTTTGACGAAACGTTTGCTCCCGTGGTAAGATTAGAGAATCCGTCTCCTGATAGCCATTGCATGAGCTGCTGACTTTGCTCTTTATCAAATGGACGTTAAAAGCACCTTCCTAAATGGGATTCTAGAAGATGAAGCTTATGTTGAGCAACCAAAAGGGTTTGAGGATTTTTTAAAGCCCGATCATGGCTACAAGCTCAAAAAGGCCCTCTACGGCTTAATGCAAGCCCCACGCGCATGGTATGCTAGGCTTACCAAATTTCTGTTGGATTTAAGGTTTGTAAGAGGTAATGCTGATAAAACCCTCTTTGTTAGACATTTAGGAAATGATTTCATTATAGCTCAAATTTATGTGGATGATATTGTTTTTGGTGCTTCTGATGTCAAAATTGTCGATGAGTTTGTCACCAACATGTCAAACATGTTTCAAATAAGCATGGTAGGCGAATTAAATTATTTTTTAGGTTTACAAATTATGCAACGTAAAGATGGAGTCTTTATATCTCAGTCTAAGTATGCTTTAGGAATTGTTAAGAGATTTTGATTAGATAGTGCTAAACATATGAAAACTCCCATGGGTAGTAGTGATAAATTATGTAGAGACAGTTCTGGTGTCAAAGTCGAATCAACTCTTTATCGTAGCATGATAGGAAGTCTCTTATACTTGTCTGCTAGTCGTCCAGATATTTTGTTTAGTGTTGGTGTATGTGCTAGGTACCAGTTTGACCCCAAGGAGTTACACTTAAAAATTGTTAATAGGATAATTTGATATATCTCTGGCACTCCAAATTTGGGACTTTGGTATACAAAACAGTCTGGCACTAACATTACAAGATATAGTGACGCAGACTGGGCAGGTGACGTGGACGATAGAAAAAGCACAAGTTGTGGAGGTTTTCTTATAGGTGCAAACTTGGTGTCATGGTCAAGCAAGAAACAGAATTGCATCTCACTATCTACGGCTGAAGCTGAATATATCTCAGCAGCCAGTGGATGCACTCAACTACTTTGGATGAGATAAATGTTAGAAGACTACGATTTGCTACTGAAACTCTGACTCTTTTGTGTGATAATGCTAGTGCAATAGAAATTGCTAAAAATCCTGTCCAACACTCACGCACGAAGCACATTGACATAAGACACCACTTTATACGTGATTTGGTTGAAAAGGGTTTAATTACTGTAAAGTTTGTCTCAACGAAAGAACAAATAGCAGATATATTTACTAAAGCTCTTGACTTTGAGAGATTCTCATATTTGAGAAAATCTCTAGGCATGTGTAACCCCCCTGCCTAATGATTTGACTATATGTGACTGCCTACCAATATTTGACACTGTGTTGTTAAAGTTTGTTCTTTTTGTCAATTAGTTATTTTTCATGTTATAAAACTGAGAGATACGAGAGTGAGATCTCAAAGTTATAAAACATGATGATTATGATCTATTTGTTTTTCAAATTTACTGGAAGTACTATGGACAGAAAGTTGTTAGAACTCTGACCATGTGGAAACAAAGTTTATTTGTGAAATGAATGGACTATTTCTTCTGTATCTCATTTAGTACTAAAGATTGGATGTGATTAGGCACACAATCTTTGTGGAAGGATTAATGAGATTGTTTTTATCGACATTTTGTAACTTTGACACCTCAGTATCAAACTTGGTAGCAGTCATCATACTTTAAATCTTTTCAAGCTTAATTCGTTTTTCTCTGCAAGTTTGTTTTTAGTTGTTGCGAATTTTAAGGTTTCTAAATTTTAATTTTAACCTAATCTGATTTAATTTGATATTTACCTAAGTTTTAGGAGTTTCTTTTTTTTTAGATTTTTGCATAATCCTTGATTTCAATTTAAATCCCCTTATTTTCGATATTTTTTTTATGTTTCTTACTCAAATTACACACCTCACCCCCTACTTAAGTGTTTTGTTGCAGCTACTTGTCATATCAATCACTCACGCCTCTCAAAGCACTCCCCTCACCACAAACCATTCAACTCCATTCTCTCTCCCACGTCTCACACAACCCCCTCACATTCTCTCTCTCTCTCTCTCTCTCTCTCGCTCTGAACCTCCTCGTCTCTCTCCCAAAACTCCACCATGGCCGATAACAACATACAGGACCTCCTCGCCAAAACCGTTGCCTCACCTGACGGAGCTTAGATTCTCTAACGCCTCCTGGAGCGTCAAATGGAGAAAGCCGCTCATACCTCCGTCTCACAACCCGCCATGGAAGATACCTCACTCCCCTTCACCTCTGAAATCACACCACCACCTACTTTCACCTAACCTTCAACCTCTCACCTTACTGAGCCACCTGCGAAAGAACCTACCGCCGCCTCTCTCTCCTCTCCATCAAAATCTGAAAACCCTAACCCTCTTTCCGAGCCATCGATTGAGAAGTCAAACAAGGCATTTGACGAAGAAATAGAGCGAATCTTGCAGGAACCCTTCCTCCAACCTCATTCCTCTGCTCTGCCCTCTAAGTCCTTTGAAGATGTTCCTCTCTCCGATGTTGGAGAAAATCCATCAGAGATCTTACATGAGCCACCACTTCGCTATGATCTCCCTGGCCAAGAAGGTTTCCCCATCGATGCTGAAGAACCGGGGAATCTGAAACTTATCTCTGACGCTATCCAACAACTCGAGGGAAAGATGCCTGAACGAAGATCCGAAAGGATTTTCCAAGAAACTGTGAAGAAGGAGTACAAAAAACATGCTGCCACCCGCCGGAAGAAAGTGAAGCCAAGGAGGTTTCAAAGAAGTCTGACTGACACCCCCCATGTCTTCACCAAGGATGACGATCTGCCAGAGCAGTCCCAAAAGTCTGACACCTTCATGTCATACTTTGAGTCCGGTGATCAAGACAATTCTGACGATGAGGATTTCTAGGCAGACCCTCAAGCAACCGAACAATCCGAGGAACATGCTGATTCCAGTGAAGAACAGCCAGAAAAGAAGAAAAAGAAGTCTGAAGCATACCTCGGTCAAGAAGCCCAAGCCAAAGCCAAAAAAATCAGTGTCAAAGTCAACCAAACGCCCAGCAAAATCCGATTCTCCAGAACGATCTGAAGTCAAACGCTCAAAGAAGCCCAAGGTTGAACAATCTGAGTCCATGGAGCCCACACCACCAAAAGGGAAAGGTACTCAGTCCTCCTCTGATGATGATAATTCTGATTATGATGCTAGCCGGTCATACTCTGTCAAATATTATCACTGCTATGCTAAATCACTCAAGGTGCTTTATTCTAAGAGGGAGTTCAAAATGGAGAAATTGATGGATACTGCTATGTTTTCTAAGTTTGGGTTAGACATTCTGCTTAAGAGAAGGGGTCTCCTTAACACTGTCACTGAATTTTCTGCCTTTAGCCCGTCTTTGGTTTTAGAATTTTTTGCCAATATGTTAAAGGATGAAGTCTTTCAGACTGGGATACCAAAGTTTGGGAAGTCGTTTGTTCGGGGGAAAATTATTATGTTTGATCCTGATTCCATTAACACTTTCCTGGGGTTAAAGTCTGTCAAAATAGAAGGGTTGTCCAAGTCTTCAGAAAATGACATGGCTGCTGAACTCACGGGTGGAAAGACAAAGACATGGGTGACCAAGCTCCCTGTTTCTTCTTTGACATGGAAGTACGTTGCCCTGTTCAAGATCAGTGTTCACAACTGGATGCCAAACAAGAACCTTTCGGTGCTTTCAGAGGAGCAAACAGAGTTCCTCTACAGAGTGGGCTATGGTCTTCCCTTCAACTTTGGCCAAGTTGTTTTCACTAACATCTTCCGTGCAGTTACCAAAGCCGACTCCACCTACATGCCGCATCCTTGCCTTCTCCATGCGCTGATTTTATCTCAAGGTGTCACTCCACTCGACGAAGATTTGCCGTCTGATCCAATCCCCCTGGTCTTTGAGCAATCTCTGACTAGGAAAGGTGATTCCAGGGTCAAAGACTTGCCCTATGTTCCGAGTGACATTTCTGAGGATGAAGTGGATGCTGGCTCTTCCAAGATCAGACAGGCCAAGAGTCTCCTCAAACAGGCCTTAAAGCTACTTCAGGGCCTGGAGTAAGCTTTCCAACCTGCTTTCATTCAAGGGGAGACGTGGTGCTAAAGATGGAAGATGGTGGAAGATGGCTAAAGAAGATCCGGACCCCCTTTGACTCTGACACCTGCTGCCTCATTATGATTCTGTTTTGAAAAACAATTTGCTATGTTTTTAATGTTTCTTTGTTTTTGTTACTGAATACTTTATGATTCAGGGGGAGTATTATGCGAACCCTGTAATCATTTTAATTTGCTTATGCAATGGTTCTTTTTGCTTATGGTTGATCCATTATTTATTGCTTTTATTATGGTTGCACCATATTTTTTTGTGGCAATGAATGCTATTTTGTTATGGATGATCCATATGGAATGAAAACAGGTCGGATAAGCTTAAGGGGGAGATTGTGAAGTACGAATATGCGAATATGTAAGTTTCACACACGGTTGTCAAACTTACTGGCATTGACAGGTTAATGTCAAACCTTATATGCTTCCAACTTTGACTCTTAAATGTCAAAGTTCTGAATCTGTTTGTTACAACTAACTCCTATCTTTTAGGAAACTTATATTTATCTGTTTAATGACATTTTTACAGGTCCTATTTATTAGGATTCAGATATATTATACATATTATTTATATCTTATTAATTATATACTTTATATTATTATTCTAGGTTGTTATTCAAGTTCCTAAATAATATGGAGCACCTCTACATCTTTATCTAACCCCCACGTGAGTTAGTGGGAGTTCATTTTTGTTGTATGAACAGTTAAAGACGTGGAAGAAGACACGATCCATTGCCAAGTAGTGGAAGAAGTGTACGAGTGCTCCAACTCAAATAAATAGAAGGCGAAGAAGACTAGAGACGTGTGGATTGTGGATTAGAGGTTAGACACATATTCATACGATCTCTAGGCTAAATCGTTTCTCCAATCTTTCATCAAACGCACGAAGACTACAATCGAGTTGTGGAATCCATCTCCGGAGAGTGAATCCTATGGTGGAGGAACATTTGGGTTGTATCGTGTGTAGTAGTGTTGGATTGTTTTCGTAGGAATTTTTCTAAGGAGTGAACTTAGGAAATTTTCTATCTTGTTTAAAAACCTTGTTTTGAAAAGTGAAAACTATTTGTCGTGTGGCTCTCGAGGGTGATTTATAAACCTTCGAACAATTAATTCCGCTGTGTCAAACTCTATAGCTTCCGTGTGTGTTTAAATACTCTGTTTTGTGTGTGTTAAACTTTTGTATTTTACTATCTTTGACACCATTGTGTTAAACTCGGGCACTAAATTTTATCAGACCACTCCACCATCTATCACTGAAACCACTCCTCCACTCATCTCTGAAACTTCCACACCACTCGCCGCCGAACCCACTCCTTCTGTCATCACCAAACCTTGACCCTCTCTCACAACTGAACCCACTCCAAAAGAGCCGATCTCCGAACCTGACACCTCTCAAACAAAATCGCAAAATCTAAACTCTCCTACCTTGCCCTCTATTGAACAATCTGACAAGGCATTCGATGAAGAGACCGAGAGAATCCTCAAGGAACCCTTCCTTAACCCTGATTCAGCCTCCCAACCTTCAAAATCTTTTGAAAACCTACCTCTGAATGTGGGGGATGTGAACCCGGAAGAAGTTCTCCATGAGCCTCCACTTCACTTTTGCTTTGCTCGGACAAGAAGGATTCCTTATTGATGCCAATCAACCTGGAAACCTGAAGCTCATCTCTGATGCCGTCCAAGAAATTGAAGGGAAGATGCCTGAACAAAGGTCCGAAAGGATTTTTGAAAAATCTTTGAAAAAAGGAGCACAAGAAGCATGCCGCAAGTCGAAGGAAGAAAGTAAAACCAAGGAACTTCCATAGAAGCCTCACAGATGCCCAACATGTGTTTACTAAAGCCGATGATTTGCCGGAGCCATCTTTAAAGTCTGACAACGTCATGTCAGACTATGAGTCCGGTGATTTGGATAGCTCTGACGAAGAATTCAAGATGGATCCACAAGAAGCCGAACAAACTAAAGAACATGCTGACTCAAGTGGTGAGCAACCAGAGAAGAAAAGAAAGAAGTCTGAAGCTGCACCCTCTTCAAAGAAAAACAAGTCAAAACCGAAGAAACCAGTGTCAAAGTCTGCCAAACGACGATCAAAATCCGAATCTCCTAAATGATCTGAAGCCCAGAGGTCAAAGAAGCCCAAGGTTGAACAATCTGAGTCCATGGATCCCTCATCCCAGAAAGGAAAAGGTACTCCGTCCTCCTCTGACGAAGATTCTGATTATGATGTTTGTCGATCATACTCTGTGAAGTACTATCACTGCCTTGCTAAGTCGCTTAAGGTGCTTTACTCTAAGAGGGAATTTAAGATTGAGAAAATGATGGATAGTGCTATGTTTTTTAAATTTGGGTTAGACTTGTTGCTTAGGAAAAGGGGTCTTCTAAAAACCGTGACTGAGTTTTCTTCTTTTAGTCCTACTCTGGTGCTTGAATATTTTGCCAATATGTTGAAAGATGAGGTATTCCAGTCTGATAAACACAAGTTTGGGAAGTCATTTGTTAGAGGAAAGGTGATCAGGTTTGACCCTGATTCCATTAATGCATTCCTTGGGTTGAAGTCTGAGAATGTTGAAGCTTTGGCAAAGTCTGCTGTGAAGGATTTGGCTGAGGAATTAACCGGGGAGAATTCCAAGACTTGGGTAACCAAGATGCCCGTATCCACTCTGACCTGGAAGTACATGGCATTGTTCAAAATTTGTGTGCATAATTGGTTGCCAAATAAGAACAGGTCGGTAGTTTCCCGGGAACAAGCTGAACTTTTCTACAGGGTTGGAACTAGCCTCCCCTTCAACTTTGGCCAAGCAATGTTTACTAACATTTTTCGTGCAGTGTCAAAGTCAGATTCCACTTACCTGTTGCATCCTTGCCTTTTCCATGCGCTTATTGTATATCAAGGAGTCACTTCGTTGGAAGAAGAGCTGTAATATGATCCCATCCCTTTGGTCTTTGAGCAATCTTTGTCTAGAAAGGGTGACACAAGGGTCAAAGACTTGCCATATGTACCGAGTGACAGTTCTGAGGATAAAGATGTGGATGCTAATACTTCCTCCCAAGATCGAACGTCCAAGATCCACTAAGCCAAGAGGCTTCTCAAGCAAGCTCTGAAGTTGCTGCAGGATTTGGATTAAAGCTTCTCCACCTTGTACCATTCAGGGGGAGATGAAGCTGGATCTAGGAGGGAGATGTAGCTGGAGTCTGCCGCTGCATGGATATGTTGGATCATCTACCTTTTAACAATTTACTTATTCTTTCTATCAACAATTTACTTTTATGTTTGACTTGTTAAGTTTTTTTATGTTTTTGGATATTTTAAGATTCAGGGGAAGTTCTTTGCAACCCCTGTAATCTTTGTTTTAATTGTTTAATGCAATATCTTTGTTTTGCTTATGGATGATCCATAATTTATTCCGTTTGATATGGTTGCACCATATTAACTTGTGTGGCTTTGAATGTTGTTTTTGTTATGGATGATCTGATAGGTTTTGTATACTGAAAGCATTTATTATAATGAGTATACAACGGTTCATTTCTCCTATCTGTCAAACAAACTTACACGTATGTAACAATGGTATCCTCTTGTCTCACCAATAGGGACGATCTTACGGCGTGTTTTAGATCGCAGAAGACAGTATGATCACTTGACCTTGTGAGACATAAACCTAATCACAGTCGAGACAGCATATGAGGATACGTCTGTCCGGATGGCTGCGGCATTGTCGGAATAAGTAGTCTGTCTTGGTTACTTGACATGCTGGTACGCAAGGGTGGCGTATTGATGGACCGCATTGAGATGTATTCCACTGTCTGACATCAACGAATACAAGATCTCGTTATTGATTGAGTCTAAAACCCAATGAAGGTTCAGGGGTTTGCACGGATTGACTGTTGCTTTGACTTGCCATGGTGGAGAGCCTAAGTAACGTGTTCGTATATCCGCATCTTGGGTAACAACAATTCGTGTACTACTGCCTGAGATTGGGTTTAGGTAACCATATCCGAGTAATAGGATGGGGACATTCCCTGAGCAGCTCAATGACATTCATCGTGTCAAAGTCCTGCAAGCTAATTAAGTTCAGACACGAGTGATAAGGATTGAGTGGTACTACTCAGGAATAATAAGATATTAATTAATTGTAGATAGAGCTTGTCAGAAGCTCCGATTAATTAATGAATGTTCGGTAACCTTAAATATGGGGATTCTCAATTAATGCAGCCCGTTCTCATAACGTGGTAATAAAGGGGTAGGCCAGTATTAATTCTATGGTGAAAAGAATTAATATTAATTAATTAATTGTGTCATGGGTTGTGTACATGGGAAATAATTAATTTATAGGCCCACTTTATTATTTGCATTAGGTCCCAGGACTGGCCCAATAGCCCATTAGGAATAAAACCCTGGGTCTATAAATAGACCTCTCACTCTCTGAAACCCTTGCCACTTCATCACACTCAAAGTCAGTTGAAATCCTAGATCAAAGAGAGAGAGGGCGGCGCATGCAGTAGATGGAGGAGAAGGAATTTTGACTCTGGCCTACTCATACAGATCTATGTAATACTCACCAGTAGCAGATCTGAACAGCATTGGGATACAACCCTGAAGATCTGATCTGGAGAATAAGATTTTTCTTTCTTTCTCTTTCTCTGTTTTTCGATTTTATCTAGAGATCAGATCTCTAATTTCTATTTTCGCAGATTTAATCGAATCACGTGGTTTAATCAAAGGGAATATTCAAACGCGAAAGATCGGATCAGACTCTACGAATTTACGATAATCTCTTAATCCACAAATTGAATAAATTCATGGGAGCATGCTAGGTTTTTATTATGAATTTTTATTATATGCAATATCTATAAATCGATCCAGTTCACTTGGGTTTTGTGATTCGGTTCACACTAAAATCCATACATGATCCATATAGAATGGTAACAAGTCGGAAAAGCTTAAGGGGTAGATTGTGAAGTGTCGAACAAGTAAGTTTGACAAAATGTTGTCAAACTTACCTCCCATTGACACTTTGGTGTTAATGTTATCCGAGTCTGTTTTAACTTTGATAGATTCTGTTTAGTTTTGACACTTCTATGTTAAACTTCCAAATCTGTTTGTTACAACTAACTACTATCTTATAGGAATCTTATATATATCTATTTTGTTACGTTTTCGCAGGTCCTAAATACTAGGGAACGTATATATTATTGTTAGTAACTATATTTAATTATATTTTCTTATCTATTCTTGTTCCTAAATAATAGGGAGCACCAGTAGAAGTCAAGTATTTTCCTATAAATAGGCCTCAGTCTTTCAGATCACAACACATCACAAGATCATAAGTTGCAACACAGCAAACCAGGATTTGGGAGTTGTGGTGATCGACTAGATATGAGAATGAGGAGGAAATTCTGCTTCTCAACCGGGCAAGGAATTCGAATGGAATCTTCACTAGATATTCAGATTGGAGTTGGGATACAGATTAGAAGATCAGATCAGGAGGATCTTTCTTCTCTCCCTCTTTGTTTTCAAAAATTATCTATTAATTTTCATAGATTTAATTCCTTAATTTGTTAGGAATAAATCTTGGTGTGTGGGAAAAGGATCGAGGATCAAATCTCTACGCACTCGTTCTTCAGGTATCTACAATCCAGGTATTCCACATAAACCCCCTTATGCATAATCAATAGGAGCATGCTAGGAATAGTCATATGCATAGCAATTTATTTTTGATATTCCAGTTAACGATCTCGGCTAACAGATTAAGTGATTCAGTTCACAAATCCCTTCACCTCCACTTACATATTAACCTCCACGTGAGTTTGTGGTTGTTGTGTTTTGTGGCATGACCAGGTAAAAGAAGTGGAAGAGGACATGATCCATTGCCAAATAGTGGAAAACGTGTACGAGTGCTCCAAGTTCATTAAATAGACGACGAAGAAGACTAGAGACGGGGGATTATACGATTAAACACACGAGAGTTCTCAAAGGCTACTTTGCTCTCTATTATTCATCAAGTGCACGAAGTATACAATTGAGTTGTGGAATCCATCTCCGGAGAGTGAATCCTACGGTGGAGGAGTAGTTAGGTTGTATCGTGTTTATTTGTGTGTGATAGCTTTTGTAGAAATTGTTCTAAGGAGTGAACATAGAAAATTTTCTATATAGTTTAGTATTTTGTTCTTCACTTGTAAAAACCTTGTTTTTAATAAATGAAAATTGTTTTTCCATGTGGCTCTCGGGGGTTTATACTTTATAAACCTTCGGAAAATTATTTTCGCTGTGTCAAACTCTTTTAACGTTTATGCTTTGACTTTCATGTGTCAAACCTTATATTTTTTGTATCTTTGACACCATTGTGTTAAACTCGGGCACTAAATTTTATCATCTAGCAAAGTTTCAGAAGCTCTAAGTTTACAAAGGCATTCCTCTGATAAGTCAAGTTTACTCTTTACAGAGAATAACTTCAGCAATCAGACTTCTTCTTCCGAAACTAGGAATATCTCGAACCATCACTTTAAGAAGAATTCCAGTTTAGAAGTCAAGCTACTAGGTAAAGGAGTTGTCAGTATGGACAAAAACTCCTCTGAGGCTGATCAGGAAAAAGGGGGACAGTCAGTATCAAAACTGACTTCAGCACCCAAGCATGGTAAGGATTTGACTTTAAAGTCAAACAAACCTGAGATGAAGCCCATCCTACCTAGGAAGTGGAATAAACGACATGCTTATAACTCTAGAAAACCCACTTCAACAACTAAAACTGAACTTTATAGAAATTTAGTTTCATTACCGGACTCTAGGAATCCGAGGTTCTCAACTCATGAGAACAGAACTTATCCGTACAGAAAGAACATCTATACGAAGTCTCAGTCCAATCTTCATTCTGACTTTAGGACTAGAGAAACTATTCACACCGGACCAAGTTTACGAGAACCTAGCCAATACTTAGTTTCAAAGAAGTCAGTTTCTAGAAAGACAGTTCCTAGATACTCAGTTTTAAGAAACTCGGTTTTAGGTCGGGTTTATTACACTCACCTTCTCTTACCAATCATGCATAAAAATAGCTTGAATCATTTGAAAAGGAAGAGATTGGTAGAGGACTATGCAACACCTAGATATAAGGTGAAGCAAGTATGGATTCCAAAAGAATGGAATCATAAAACACTAACACTGCAGGACTCAATAAAATAAAAGTATCTCCTGTCTAGTCATGTCTAAAATGAAACCATTCCCAAATTGACTTATTATATTAAAAAAACAAAAAACAAAACAATCAAAGAATTAAACTGGGATTCAACTCTCAGTTTAGAAACTGAATATTAGTCAGTTTTGAAAGTTCCAAGGGCGGGATTTCAAAACTCAAAGAATATTAGATTTGATACGACGCATTTAATGTTGAATGGGCATAAATAAATCAAATTTAGCAACGTGTAAAGGCACCTCTCTAGGTCAAATCAATTTCAAACAATTTCAATCATCGCGTCATCCCAACCGTTGATCTCAGTTTCTCTCCGATACTCATCCATTGAATGCTACTCATCATTTGTATTTAATGAGTTCCCAAATCAATGGTTAAAGCCTTAGTCACTTAGCCATTTTCATCCCTTCCAAAAGAACTCAAACCTTCATAATTATGGAAATCTTCGTTCTCATTCAACAGTTCAACACGGAGTCTCTCATTTGTTGTCAATCATTCACTCTCAATGGCTCCTAAAAGGACTAGATCATCTCAAACACCAGTAAGAGATGCTTCCATGTCTGGTCAAGAGCAACAACCTACCTACGAATACATTGAGCGCCCATACCCAGAAGTCGTAAGACTCTTCCACTCTGATCCCAGAAGACTATCCCCAGAACAAAGACAAGGAGCCCAGGTGTCGAAGGAGTAAATCCTCTCTCTGAAAGGCCTACATGGTGATTGTCCAAACTATTTTCAGAAACTTACGTATCTTTTAATACAAGAAAAGCTGATGTATTTTCTGAGATGTCGCCTCAAAAGATTCCATCCCTTTCTCGTAGCCCAATTCTAATCAATGCCATCATCCCAGAGATCGAAAGTCCTTCATTACGGAAGTCACAGGGAAAACAACATCGATTGAAGAAACATGACAGTTTTCCAGTGGTGTTAGTTTTGGGTTGAAAATAAGCTTCTTATTTGAAAGCTTGCTACCCGCAGTAGATGTTGGTGAAGCCCTGGTTTCTATGGAATTCTTTCCATACAATCGAACAATAGGAGAACTCTGTGGAACCATTGGTGTTGAAGAAAAGGTTGATGAAGAAGAGGTGCAGTCTGCAGTCCAACAAGAAGAAAATATGCAAAAAGCAATGGAGGACCTCCCTGATCTAACCAGGTTAGGAGGGGATATATTTAATCCAGGTAGAAAGAAGAGGGAATTGATCAAAGCTTTTGCACATGAAGGGACCTCTCAACAATTGCCATTGCAGTCTGGCCAAGGAATTCAAATACGAGGAGGTCGGATATCCATTCCTATCCCTACTAGATTACGAGTGTACAGGAAATAGGGCTGCAATCCTATGCCAGAAGACAGATCATGTTTGAAGATCCACATCTCTCTGCTCGACAGATAATGGACATTCTGGAGAGTCCTGATCTGGGTGACAATGAGGAAGAGAATGTTGTGATAATGGGAGAATTACTATTCCAAGAAGGAGATCCTGTAGAAAAGGAGGAGATGGAGTCTCCACACTCCGAAGAGGTTGATGGGGAAATTGAGATGGAACAACTGATTCCTCATCACGTAGAAATGGTTGTTGACTTAAATCAAAGTGCTCCAGAGCAGGAAGTACAAGAGTCAGATGCAAGGGAGTCGCATGATTTGGAAAGGGATCCGACTAGGGGGAAGGCACTGATGCCTGAGCAAGGGGGAACATCTACACAGGTTGATCAGTACTCCTCACGAATACCTGAGTCAGAACAAGTCTCTGAGGGACATAAGGATGAAGAAAGATATGATATCTTCAGTCCATCCTCCTCTGCAGACTCTGACATGTCCTTTGGATCTCCTACTGCCAAAGAAGCTCGAGAGTTGGCACTCTCAGAAGGACCCACATTTGAAGAGGATCTCAGAAGCACATGGCGCAAACATCCTTGGGATGGAAGAGATGGAAAAGACTTCAGTGAGAAACCAAATCCTATTGAAGAATTCAAGATACCATTCACTAGTATACCACACCCGGAGTCTACATTGTATCGACTCCTATGTTGGTGTCCTCCCATCACTACTGTTGATACTGGAGAAGCGAAACTAATTCCATGGGCTGGGGAGATCACTCAAAGAATTGAGCGGCAAATTATTGGTGAAATAGACCAGATCTACCCAAATATCCTACTGGAACATTCTATCCCCTGTGATGTTCTTCGAAAGGAGTTTCGTTGATGGAGACGTCTTGATATAGCAGGACATGAGTTGAATGCTGAGGATTTGTCCATATTGGTTCCAGATCAGATTACGTGTAATATGCAGTGGAAGTATTAAATGTAAAACTTGCACTCTAACTTAGATAGTTCAGCTAATTATTAACACAATTTTTACTTGACAGTTAATTAATACTATTCACGTTAGCCAGCAGTTTGATTTAACAGTTTTGCAGTTGTGTGCAGTTAATAGTTTATGTACTTCAACACTTAAGATATAAGTGTTAAAGATTCCTAGTTATGCTAGAAAACTGTAAAGTGCGTAAGTAAATAAAACTGTAAATGACACAGGATATTTATAGTGGTTCGGAGCCTTAAGTCCTACGTCCACTCTTCGGATATCTGATCCGGTAATTCACTAAGTAATGAGAGTGCACTCCTCACGATCTATAGCCAGTTGATGTAGAGACCTCCGTCTGCAGCACAAAGGATCACTCGCCTAGGCAGCTGTACTTCACTCATTCTTCAGTCTGTCGAAGGCTCTGCGTCTTCTCTGTAGGGTTTGAGTCTACGACGGGCAATATTAATTGCCATTAATTAAACACTTGCCAAGGATCGTTCTCAGGATACCAGGAATAAATTTCAATTAAACAAACCATGCGAAAGCCTATGCATGCTCCTACAAAATAAATTGCATAGGATGGATATAGAATTATACCTTGTTTCACCGTTTGATCCACAGGACAGATCGGAGAATGATAACGGTGAAAACCTATTCAGATCTGAAGCGGAATATGGAACTTTTGAATCTCTTCTCTTGTTCCTACAGATCTGATCTTCTGATCTGTATCCCTTGCTCCTTGGAAATCTGGTGAGGATTATTCTACCAAGTTAGATCCGAGCTCCGGAGAAGTCGATCAATCTCCTCCCTCGTAGATCCAGCCGTCGCCCCTCTCTCTCTGTCTGTTATAAAACCCTAGTTTCTCAACTGATGGCTACTGAAAAGTATACACACCAAAATTGTGTTGATCCAATAGAGAGGGGGGTATTTATAGTGTTAGGGTTTATGAAACCCTAACCCTAATGGGCTGAGAGCAGTTAATGGGCCAGACCAGGGATCAGATGCAAATAATAAAGTGGGCCCTCTTTTATTAATTAATTCTCTCATGTCCAACCCAGAACATTTAATTAATTAATAAAGTATTGTTTTAACCTTCACCACGGTAACAATACTGACTCGCCCCTTTATTACCACGTTATTAGGAACGGGTTGCACCAAACTAACTTGATCCACATATTTAAGGTTTCAGACATTCATTAATTAATTTGGCTTATGACAATCAGCCACAATTAATTAATTTCTTATTTCCTGAATAACACCACTCACCTTTTATCACTTATGCCTGAATTAAATAATTCAACCTGCAGGGTTTAGCATAATGAACCTTTGTGAGCTCATCAGGGAATGTCACCATCCTGAACGGATATGTTACCATACATCCAGACTAAGCAGACCCCACACAAATTGCCAACACCCAAAATACGGGCATAAGGGTACATGTAAGACCCGCCACCATGGTAAATCAAAGTGCAGTCAATCTGTGTGTGCCCCTTATCCTTTAGTACGATTTAAGATCACAGAGAGTATGTTAGGGATCTGGCTCGTTCATATGTCAATGAGAACGGCGCATCCCACTGTTGATCCCATCAATACATAAATATGTACCGACACATCAAGTAGCCAGGATAAGCCCACTTATGAACTGATGTGCCGCAGCTTAAACCGACAGCCTATCCAGGGACCGTCTCAGCTGTGATACTATTTATATCTCGCTAGGTCAAACGATCCATATGATCCTCTGTGATCTCCTACACACCATATGGTCATCCCTATCGGCGAGATAATAGGATATTATAGTTCGTCGTATGATTGTTCTATCAGACAGCGAGCATTGTTGCGGATACATACATGAATACCAGTGTACGAAACACTTAATCATATATGCTTTCAGTATACAATCCCAACATTCTCTGTGGACCGGCTCGAAGCTGGACTGAGGACAAACCTCCCTTTTCCCTCTTCGGTAGGTTGGATGGTTGAGTTCTTCCCAGAACTTCAGCAATTTGGTAGTTGCTCGTGATAACCTACTCTCCCTTTGCAAGAGCAGGCTGTTATGTTCTTATTCATGGAATAAGAACACCAATAAGGTAGATTAAGTCAGCTGACCTAATCCTTGTGTTCCCAGGGTAACACGGTAAATCTCCGAAGATTCTATAAGCACTAAATGCTTTGTGTTCAATGAATGAACCACAATATAAATGCCTTCTCTCTGAAGAATGATTAATGCTTTGAGCTCTAACTTCTGTGGAGAGGCTTGTATGTCAGAAAAATGAATGTGCGAGATAGTTAAGCAATTTAGCACAGGAATTTGGCAAAGGTTTTTATGTCTCTATAGTTCCTGCTATTTATAGGTGGAGACCCAGAAAATAGCCGCTGGAGACATAGAGAAGAATGTCCAATCATCATCCATTCTTATCCGCGCAAAGTTGCTTTCTCCTCTGATATCTCTGCTGCGTCGACCTGCTTTTTAGAGCAGCTTGTACTTGATGTGTCAGACATTCAAACAACGTTGTACACCATTCGCAACTGAGTAATACCTGTCTTTTCTTGTTGACTTCCTCAACGGTCATCTGCGACTGCTCGACACAAGCCTCGGACTCATTCTTGGACATGAAACTGTCTTGACTTGAAAACTATGAGCGCCTCTCAATCAGTTTTCTTCGAATGTTCAGACATTGGCAGGGGAGAAACTCTCTACGCAGTTTTTTTGACTTTGATATGCTCTGCTTGTCTTCGTCTTTTTTGCTTTAACAATTATTTTGTCAGAATGGTGTCTTTATCAAAACTGTTCCACAGTTTTAATGATATCTTCCTTCCTAGACTATTACAACTCGATTATCTTATACAAGGATTACATGAGGTAATACTCTAAAACCTAGACTTTGGTATATAGTTTTAACACATCAAAACATCAAGTTAAGTTGGGATTACACAGTAATACCTAACAATTTCCCCCTTTTTGATGTTGTCAAAACCATACCTCTAAGTCTATCTATGTCTACGAGAAGATGCAGTTGGTCTGAGTTTTACAAGATTTATCTATCTAACACTATTGGGAACCATGCTTCTTCTACACTCGACCTACTCTAAATGATCTTCCCCCTTAATGGGATAACAGTTCTTGATTAAAATCAATCATTTTTTAGAGTAATCAATAGAAGAATGTATGCTGATCACACTTGATAATGTGAATTCAGCCAGTCAAGAATCAAGGTAAGAGACAATGATCAGTTATCTTCAAACCAACAGTTTTTTTACTTTTCAATAGGTATGATCGATTCCAAGTACATGAAAAGCATCAAAGAGAAAAATTGAGGTAAAGTATTTTAAAGGAAAAAATAAGCTAAAATAGGCTCTTGCTTACCTGTTGATACGTGCAAAAAATGACCTATATTTCTATGTGTGCACATGCTTATTTGTGGCTATTTTACTCCCGTATCATATGTTTTTGTCGTATTTTGGTTGTGTTTTCGTGTTTTTGTGTTTGGATGTTGTAGGATAGGTTTTGGGCATAAACGAGCATTTTTGGTGGAGTTTTGGAGGAAAATCGCACGTGTTTGGAGTTTGGAGAGCTCGACCGGCCGAGCGGGTGCATGACCGGTCGAGCGGAGCTTACAGAGGGCTCGACCGGCCGAGCAGGAGCAGGACCGGCCGAGCGAGAGGTTCAGAGGGGTTCAGAGGGCTCGACCGATCGAGCCAACTTCGACCGGCCGAGCCAGGCCAACAGACAGCAGGCTCGGCCGAGCCTGATCGGTTTTCTCCAGATTTGTGGCAATTTCCAGCTTCGACCGGGCGAGCCATACTTTGACCGGGCAATCCGAGGCCCTGTTTGCTTGTCTATAAAAGGAGGAAAGTCAGTTATTTGAAGAGCTTTTTGTCATTTTTCACGAGATCTAGTTAGCTTTTTCCCTAGATTCCATTTTCCATCACAATTCTATCTCAATCCTAGAGTATCTAAGAGTTTAATTCATCAATCCTTGGAGGAGAATTGAAGATCCAAGGGGGTAGATCAAGACATACAAATCCAATTGGGGAAGATTTCCAATCTCTACTTATCAATTGTAATGGATGTATTTGAATTCAATTTTGTATTGTTACAATTGAGAGGTATGATGTTCTAATTCAATTTGGATGTTGATTTGAATAAGGATGCATGAAGATTAGGTTTGAGAATTGTTTGTTTACCTTCCTCTTTGTGATTGAAGCATACTAGAGTTTGTTCATATTCATTTAGATGTAGGTAATAGCCAATTTAGATGATAATTGACACAATCATTGCAGCCAACACGCGGATAGGCGT
>JAPKLW010002887.1:2242-38517 GCA_026898455.1 Plectranthus barbatus | reverse complement strand
TAGGGCATAGGGCGATGATTTACGTGCTTTTAGGAGTGGTCTAGGATTCGATAACGTACTGTTTGAGGATTTTAGTATCATCTACGGTCGATTCACCGTGACTGGGGGTTGGCTAGTGTAGGGTAAGAGTTCATCCAATTAGGAATTAAAATGTGTTTACATCAATGATTGACCTAATTGGATTGCATCTATGTTCGTTTCAACATCCTATGTTCCTAATTTGAGCATTTGCTTGTTTTGGTTTACCAATTTGTGGTAAGAATTGATTGTACGTCAATTGTTAGTTTAATTCATGTTTGCCATATGTTGTTAGCATAGGTTTAAATTGATTGCCTAGTTGATAAAAACTACTCAACGACTTGATTTTGCCTAGCTATAAGACTTTGCCATAGTATCTCGGTATTCTAGCGGGCGAAGGGAAGAAGGACCTGGGTTTGACAAATTTTATTCTTTGTGTAGCTAGGAGTTTAATTTGATTGAACTTTTAGCCGCATCACCTGTCTTGATTCTTGTCCTTCTCCTTGTCTTGAGTTGATGAGACATCATCTTTTGTCTTGGAGGATGTTGCAATGGATGCAGAGAGCAGTTCAGCTTGTGCCTTGATAGTTGCGGTCAATTCTGAGAGATGTTTCCTATCTTCCTCTCCGGAGAGCATTAGAGCATCCAATCTCTTTGTTACTTGATCATCCCGCAACCTGCGCTCTTCTTCCTGCATCCTGAATTCCTCTTGTCGCTTCCTTTCTATTTTAGCCAACTGCAGCTTCATCGACTCACCCTGTCTCTCTTCCCCCTTTTTGACAATGTCAATTACAAGAGATAGATTTTGAATCAATCGTTGATCCATTTCTTGTCTCAAAGCATTATAGGGCAGAAGATCTGTGGCAACAGAAACAGGATTCAGAGATAATGGTCTGTCAGTCAAGGACAGTGTTCTAGAGTCATCATTGGGTGGACTCCTAAAGGTTGAAGTGGAAGTTTCAGGTTGATGTGGAGCGTGAGTCATTGCTGTTTCTATCTCTTTTTGAGCAGAAATGACTGTAGAGATGACTGCTGTTATCTTTAGAAGTGCTTCAGCAGTTGCAGCTGCTTCGTCTTTTCTCTTCACCGAAGTAGCTTTTGCTTCTTTTTGTCTACGTTCTAGCTCAACAGCCTCTGCGTCTTGCTGACGTTTCAGCTCCGCAGCTGCTTCTTCTTGTCTTTTGAGTTCAGTGGTTGCTGCTTCTTGTTGTCGTCGTAGTTAAGCAGCCTCAGCCTCTTGTATCCTTTAAAGATCGGCAGTTGTTGTTTGCTCTTCGGTTTCAAGTTGAGATAATCAGCTTTTGAGCTTGTTCCTATTCATTTAGATGTAGGTAATAGCCAATCTAGATGATAATTGACACAATCATTGCAGCCAACACGCGGATAGGCGTGTCGTGAATAGTATGACTTCTTGTGTTCCTTGATCCAATCCCTGTGCGGAGATAGGGCATAGGGCGATGATTTACGTGCTTTTAGGTTTAAATTGATTGCCTAGTTGATAAAAACTACTCAACGACTTAATTTTGCCTAGCTATAAGACTTTGCCATAGTATCTCGGTATTCTAGCGGGCGAAGGCAAGAAGGACCTGGATTTGACAAATTTTATTCTTTGTGTAGCTAGGAGTTTAATTTGATTGAACTTTTAGCCGCATCACCTGTCTTGATTCTTGTCCTTCTCCTTGTCTTGAGTTGATGAGACATCATCTTTTGTCTTGGAGGATGTTGCAATGGATGCGGATAGCAGTTCAGCTTGTGGCTTGATAGTTGCGGTCAATTCTGAGAGATGTTTTCTATCTTCCTCTCCGAGAGCATTAGAGCATCCAGTCTCTTTGTCACTTGATCATCCCGCAACCTGCACTCTTCTTCCTGCATCGTGAATTCCTCTTGTCGCTTCCTTTCTATTTCAACCAACTGCAGCTTCATCGACTCACCCTGTCTCTCTTCCCCCTTTTTAACAATGTCAATTACAAGATATAGATTTTGAATCAATCGTTGATCCATTTCTTGTCTCAAAGCATTATAGGGCAGAAGATCTGTGGCAACAGAAACAGGATTCAGAGATAATGGTCTGTCAGTCAAGGACAGTGCTCTAGAGTCGTCATTGGGTGGACTACTAAAGGTTGAAGTGGAAGTTCCAGGTTGATGTGGAGCGTGAGTCATTGCTGTTTCTATCTCTTTTTTAGTAGAAATGACTGTAGAGATGACTGCTGTTATCTTTAGAAGTGCTTTAGCAGTTGCAGCTGCTTCGTCTTTTCTCTTCAGTGCAGTAGCTTTTGCTTCTTTTTGTCTATGTTCTAGCTCAACAGCCTCTGCGTCTTGCTGACGTTTCAGCTCCGCAGCTGCTTCTTCTTGTCTTTTGAGTTTAACGGTTGCTGCTTCTTGCTGTCATCGTAATTAAGCAGCCTCAGCCTCTTGTATCCTTTAAAGATCGGCAGTTGTTGTTTGCTCTTTGGTTTTAAGTTGAGATAATTGGCTTTTGAGCTTGCGTGCATGGTTGTCTTGAATCTATCGTTGAGTATCTAACTCTTATTGCCGGTGATGAAGTTCTTGACGCTGGATGTCCAGTTGTTGAAGAATGGCATGATATTCATTGATCTTTCTTCAGATGGTTTCTAAATTAGATGACACTATGCTTGCGGTAAGCTCTTGATGGGTATCTAGATGATTAGTTCCCCTGAATCCAAGATGGGTATACAGTCATCTTTTTGTAGCACTTGATGATGTGTTGCGGTTTGCTTAGAGTTAGAAGATGAAGAGGCGTTCATCTCTGCATGGCATGCAGGTTCTTGTTTAGGAACTTTTCTGCGCAGATCAGATGTTGGATCTGGTTCTTCGGCTGTAGCATCGAATGGCAGTTCTCTAGCAACTGATTTGATCGTAGCGTCTGTATTTGTTTTCTTCTTCTTCTGATGTTGTGGCTTGTCAATAATTTGTTGCTGGTCTTTCTGTGAATCATCCTCTGAACTGCTATCTGCCTGTTTTCTCTTCCGGCGGTTTTGCTTTTGTGCAGGCTTTTGTGTGGGGTTGCCTATCTTCTTCCGCTTTTTGGTAGCATCAGTAACACGAACTGTTGTGATAGACTTTAGATCTTCAGATGTCTCAGCATCTATTTCCATGTCGTCCAAACTATCGTCTTCATTATCCTTTTGAACTGATCGATAAACTGGTACTTTTGGGGGAATAAATCTGATGATATGACATTTTCTGCATCATCGTGTGATCCTAGAATGCGTTCAAGAAGGTAGCTGACTTTAAGTCCAAAACCGACACTTGATGCAAACTTTCCTTTGGTTGGGATATCCCTGTTCTTCTTCGCATTTTCCAGTAAGCGACAAAATAAGTATACTGCCCAGTTTCCTCCAGGGCAATAATCAAGAGCCATCATGAGTGAATATTTGGGACTGCGTAATTCAGACAGGGATCCAATTCCACAATAAATCATTCTTAGTGCGATTTCACTGAGTGTCTTGGAGAAGGGATTCAGTTCAGATACTCTGGTGGCTGATTTGAACTTCTTAGGTAATTCAGGTTTCTTCCATTTCAGCCAGTGAGCTGTTACTTCTTCTGAATTGTTGTGGAGGTAGCTGGCAATGTGTATCCCCTTCTTGGGTAGATGTAGATGTTGAGCGACAAGTTTAGAGTCGACCTTGATTTCCCTGCCTTCAACTTTGGTGAGGAAAAATGTCTCATCTTTCTCGTTGAAGGTTGCATTCTCGTAGAATTTAAAAACCCAGTGTGGATTGAATCATCGTGGGCAAGCAGTTAGAAACTTTGTCAGTTTCTCTTTGATCAGTTTTCCAGCGATTTCTTGCGCAATTGCCTCGTCTGCATTGATTGAGAGGAAATTCTTCCAATTCAGAATTTTCTATTTCACAACTTGAGCTATCAGAGGTTGTCAATCCACAGTGTTGGATTTTTCAACAATATCAAATATTTCATCCTGAGAAGTCTTTTCAGTGACAACAATCTTCTCTGGATTACTAGCAGTGGTGGTCTCCATGATGTGGTTTCTATATATGGTATGAACTAGAGATGAGAGATGTTAATTTGAGAAGTTCTGGGTTTGGAATTTTTGATGATTTGACTGATGGATATGCAGAGAGTGAGGAAGACGAAGACAGAAAGGGTATAAGGGTTTTAGAGATTGATTTTGACAAAAATCATAGGCTTGAATTTAAATCTCCTTTTTAATAAGCTCATTTTTCTACTCACTTATCGCATTATTTTCTTTTTGCTTTTATGCATTTTAGTTTCTTTTCTTGAATAAATTGAGCATGAGTATATATTAGAGGGTGTTATGCTTGTTATGGAAAGATTTTGTAGGTTTACCGAAAGCAGCAGATGTTCAAAGAAACAGTCACAACTTCTTCGAAGAATGGAATCTGAGCTATTGGAGCATGGCAATTGAAATATCTTTGAGTTAGCTTTCCAATACAATAGGAATCGAGTCAATCAGAGTTCATAAACAAAAGTTATGGCCAAAACCGTGAGACTGCGCAGAAGGGTCGAAAGTGGCGAAAATGGTCTCTGTTTCGACCGAGTTGAAGGCCATCTCGACCGGGGTAGATCCATCTCGACCGGGGAAGATCCATCTCGACCGTGGCAAGGGTCATCTCGACCAGGGCGAACTGTTTTGGTGAGATTCTGCGAGATTTTCACATATTTTGGGCGGGAATTGCTTGGGATTCAAGTTACACATCAATTTGGAAGCAATGAAGACCCCAAAAGGGAAGTTTCAACCAAGAAAATCATTCCTTTTGAAGCCATCAATTCAAGAAGGAAATTCCTACCATCCAAGGCCTCAACCCTACTAGTATATAAACTCTTGAATAGCTCAAAATTAGGAGTCCCCCCCTTCAGTTGTTAACTTTTTGGAGTTGATTTTCCTTTGAGTTTTACTTTAATTTTCTGTTTTAACTTTATGTTTTTTAGAATTCCTCTTTAGTTTTTGTTAAACCTTTATTGTTTTTAATGCAATCTTTAATTTTCCCTGCAATGTTTATTTTCAATGTGTTAGGCTAGAACCCTAAACAGGTTCTAGGGTTTCTCCATCTGTGATGCATGTTTTGATTTAATAATTCAAACCCTTTAAACTGGTTTAAATCCTATGTTTTGTTTTAAGTCTATTCTCATTGAAGGATCAAGAGATGGAGATTAAGGTAGGTTACAGTTATTAATCGAAGGACCGAGAGGTGAAGGTTAGTAATAGGAAGTTAGGATTTAATACTTTTGATTTTATGTCCGACCAAGAAGAATTCAATCATAGGAAAAATCTAATCTTTATTGAAATTGATTAATTGGTGTGTTTGAGATCGAGAGGAGATAACCACTAGTTAGTAATTTAGGATTTAATTGCCCAACCAAGGAATTAATTCCACCATAATAGATTTTCGACCAAAATATCTTTTATGGGTTTGAATATTTGTTTCTTGCATGTTGATCAGATTGGTAGATTTCCCTAGAATTTGTGCTTTTTAATATTTGAATTTTATCTTTCTAATTATTTGTTTTGAAACCCAAAACCCTCAAAGTTTGATTTGCCCAAACAAAAGTTTTGAAAACCATATTCAGTACATGATTCTCCCTCGTTGCACTATCTCTGTGGGATCGACCAACCCTTGGGTTGTCTATAAATTTATTTGTCTGATGCTATAATCGGTATGCAAGATTTTGCATCGATCAAATTGGCGCCGTTATCGGGGATAGTTAGACGGTGATTCATTACTGGATTATTTGATGAACTCCTGGATTGGGTTGTACTTTCTTTATTGTGATTTTTCGAGTTTGGTGTTATTTTCTTTGTTTTTTGGTCTGTTGCTGTGTTTTCATTCGCGTGAGTTGTTTTTCTGAGTCGCGTCTGTTTCGGCCGAAATGAGTCACACCACAGCCGAGACAAACTTTCCATCTCGGCCGGGACAGTCTGGAATTTCCCTCGATTACTGTGCAAGTGCATGAACACGCGGAACAAAGGAAAGGCACTCGAACCTTTTATCCCAGAAATCGAAGCAGTCTGCAAGAACAACAGAAAAGGATGGAATTTTGAGATGGAAGGAAACAATCAAGAAGCCCCTCTGCAGAACATGACACCGGAGGAATAGAGACAATTCGTGAATGAGGTGCAACAACTGAGGGCGCAACTTCTTGCAGCCCAAGCCACCCAGGCGGAGCAAGCCGTGAGACTGGCAGAACTGAATGAAAGACGGATAGTGGCTCCGCAGAGGTCCATTCTGGACAGATTCTTACCACAGTAGGAAGAGGCTGGATTCAGGTTTGGCATTAACGCCAACAACTTTGAGCTGCGCACAGGGCTGATACAGATGGTGTACCAGAATCATTTTGGGGGGAGAGTCGTCGAAGATCCTTACGCCCACCTCAATCTGTTCATCGAGGTGTGCGACACTGTGAAGCAAACTGTAGTCCCCCAGGATGTTATCAGGATGAGGTTATTCGCATTCTCCCTCAGAGACGAGGCAAGGTCTTGGTATGCTGGCTTGACAAAAGCCAAATCGGGACATGGGAGGAGCTTCGAGCAGAATTCCTCACCAACTACTTCCCACCGAGCCTGTTGTTGAAGAGGAAAGCGGCCATCACCACATTCAAACAGCTCTATGATGAGTCCCTACATGAAGCCTGGAAGAGGTACAAGGAGCTCCTGCAACTCTGCCCTTGACATGGAATAGATCTCGAGATGCAGGTTTGCCATTTTTATGAGGGTCTGAATCCTCACATGAAGGAGATGGTGGATGCATCAGCTGGTGGGATCCTGATGAAGAAGAGTGGTGCAGAGAGCATGAGATTGTTGGCAGACATGGCCCTGAACAGCCACCAGTGGCCGACTGAGAGACAGATGCCAGCCAAAGCAGGGGAGACAAAGCCAGAGTTTGATGTGGTTGCTGAAGTGAATAAACTCCATGAAGAAATTGAGAAGCTGGGAACTGCTAAGGTTGTTGTTGTTACTACTGAGCCAAGCATGGAAATTGTTCCAGTGGAGGCTAACTACATCAACCGGGGAGCAAGCAGTTCGTCTAGAACTGCAGGAATGGAGGTGAACTACATTGGCGGTGGTTATCAGAATAACTACCGAGGCAATCAAGGGTATCATTACAACCATGAGCGATCTCACCCTGATTTTTCTTATTCTAACCCTTCTGCTGCAGAACACCCTCCACCTGGTTTTGATGTAGGTACACGGGGCGAGATTGTAGAGAGGAAGAAGTCTGTGCTGGAAGAGACACTGGAAAAATTCATAAAGAGCTCAGACAACAGATTCGGTAAGGTGGAGAATGGAGTGAAAGGGATGGCCAATCATATGCAGTTGATAACGAAGCACTTGCAGATGTTGGACACTCAATTGAGCCAGATTTCCACCACCTTGGGAAATCAGCACAAGTCTGGCCAACTTCCGAGCACTACAGAGACAAACCCAGCCAAGGAAAAGTCGGTAAATGCCATCTCGCTTTGATCTGCAAGGAGATATGAAGGCCCAAGCAAATCGGATGAAGAAGGAAATGAATCAAAGGAGGAAGTTCCCGCAAGACACCTCTCTGTTTTGGCCGAGATGGAGCACATCCCGGCCAAGGCAGAGAGGAGCAGGCCGGCCAAGGCAGAGTATAACCCGGCCAAGACAGAGGAGTCTATCCCGGTCAAGACAGGCCAGACACGGCCGGGACTGAAGGAGACAGGCAGGACGGCCAAGACAAATGTTTCTCGGTCGAAACAGAGGCCCAGACTGGGCGAGAAAGAGAAGGAGAGAGAAACAAGAATTGATCCAGTTGCTTCAATGCCTTTCCCACAGAGATTCGTGAAGAAAAGGAAAGATTCTAAATTCACTAGCTTTGTTGAAAATTTAAAAAAAATGAATATTAACATTCCTCTTGTTGAAGCTCTCAGGGAGATACCAGGTTATATGAAGTTCCTCAGAAGACTAATGAGCGAGAAGAAACAGTTCGTCGAGAACGAAACTGTAAGGATTCATGAGGAGTGCAGTTTACTGTTGCAGAAGTAGATCCCCATCAAGAGATCGGGCCCAGGTTGTTTCTCGATACCTATTGAGATTTGAGGAAAGGAATTTTAAAATGTGCTTTGTAACACCGGGGCAAACATTAACCGGTTGCCCTGGTCCATTTACAAGAAGCTGGAAATCGGAGAGATGAGGACTACCACGATTACACTCCAGATGGCGGACCGATCTGTGTCCAAGCCCAAAGGTATCATAGAAGATGTCCTAATTCGTGTTGGCCATTTAATTTTTCCTGCAAATTTTGTCATCCATGACATGAAGGAAGATGCCAACACTCCCATGATCCTAGGAAGAGAATTCCTCGACACAGCTGGTGTCTTGATTGGCTGCAAGAAGGGGGAGATCACACTGAGAGGGAATGAAGAATCTATCACCTTCTGCATAGATAAGAACAAGAGGAAAGAGGAGTGCAACCAGATCACTGCTGCTGAAAAAAAGAGGGAGATGAGACACCGGAGGAGGAAGAAGAAGCGATCCGGTGGGAATGAGGAAATGAGGGGGTGAAATCGGCAATTAAGTTGCCTCATTCCGTGTACACCACCATCATTCAGAACCGTCGTGTCTTCATGATAGATTCAAAGGGTCGACGAGTCTGGACTCGACCGCCTTGGTGAGCTGATACTGAGTTAAGCCACGACGGTAAATAAGGCACTGAATGGGAGGTAACCCATTGTGTTTTTGTTTTCTTTAAGTAATTTCGATTTATTTCTATTTCATTGCTTTCACTTGCTTTCTTTGTCTTTTGAAAAAAAATTCAAAGTCTGTTTCGACCGAGGCAGAGGCTGCCACGGTCAAGACAGAGTTCCAAGACATGGAACACTTCAACCATGAATGAGGTCGACAAGAAGGCTCCATCCCGGCCGAGATAGAGCTTGACACGGCCGAGATGGAGTACCAGCAGACACAAATCCACGCCTATGGAACCCAAAGATGAAAAATAAAAAGTTGGTGTCTGAGGCCAACAATTGAGGTACAATTTTGAATTCTGAATCTGACTTTCAAACTTATTCTCTCTGATTTTTGAATTAAGTTTGGGGGGATGAAGATTTATGGGTTTTGAAACTAAATTCTATCTTTTACTTGCTTTATTTAAATTTCCACATGGGTAAATTTTTTAATAACACGCGAGATTGTGGGAACTTGAGCATGATTGAACCCTAGGACTTTGATGCAGGATTTGAATTGATTGACTTAGTTTGCATTGATTGTGATAGTGGTTGAGTATGCTTATGAATGTGAATACCGCATGATTACTTGTTTTGATACTTGCATTGGCATGATAGATAGATGATGATTTGATGTTTACAGTGGAAGAAAATTTGTCCCAAGTGTGAGTTTTTGAGCCTGAATTTCGATTGTGAGTGTGTCTGCAATTTTGAGTTTCTCTATAACTTACTTTGTTTCTTTTTCAAGACTGCTAGTGTGCATAGGTTTAGGAAGTGATTTTAGGCCATCTTTGTTTAGCCTATTTTCCCATACATTGTCCTAATTAAATGTTATCCCTAGTCAGCTCTTTTGAGCCTATGATATTTTCTTTCTTTGTCTATGAGTTGGAAATAAATAAGGGAATCAACTCTTGTCTATGAGAGTGGGTTGGGACTTGTTTAAAGCAAGGATAAGATATTATTAGAAGGGTAAAAGCAAAAGATAAGGTTGGGCTCTAGAAAAAAAAGAAGAAAAAAAAAGAGAAAATAAATAGTTGTTGTGTTTAATCCTTATAAGCTTAAATGTATAATCAAAAATTGTTTAGAGCTTAAAATTATATGTGTGAAAAAAAAGAGAAAAAATAAATAAAAGAATAATATCCATCTCGACCGTGGCAAGGGTCATCTTGACCGGGGCGAACTATTTTGGCGAGATTCTGCGAGATTTTCACATATTTTGAGCAAGAATTGCTTGGGATTCAAGTTACACATCAATTTGGAAGCAATGAAGACCCCAAAAGGGAAGTTTCAACCAAGAAAATCATTTCTTTTGAAGCCATCAATTCAAGAAAAAATTCCTACCATCCAAGGCCTCAACCCTACTACTATATAAACTCTTGAATAGCTCAAAATTATGAGCCCCCCCCCTTCAGTTGTTAACTTTTTGGAGTTGATTTTCCTTTGAGTTTTACTTTAATTTTCTGTTTTCACTTTAAGTTTTTTAGAATTCCTCTTTAGTTTTTGTTAAACCTTCATTGTCTTTAATGCAATCTTTAATTTTCCCTGCAATGTTTATTTACAATATGTTAAGCTAGAACCCTAAACAGGTTCTAGGGTTTCTCCATCTGTGATGCATGTTTTGATTTAATAATTCAAACCCTTTAAACTGGTTTAAATCCTATATTTTGTTTTAAGTCTATTCTCATCGAAGGATCGAGAGATGGAGATTGAGGTAGGTTACAGTTATTAATCGAAGGACCGAGAGGTGAAGGTTAGTAATAGGAAGTTAGGATTCAATACTTTTGATTTTCTGTCCTACCAAGAAGAATTAAATATAGGAAAAATCTAATCTTTATTGAAATTGATTAATTGGTTTGAGACCGAGAGGAGATAACCACTAGTTAGTAATTTAGGATTTAATTGCCCAACCAAGGAATTAATTCCACCATAATAGATTTTCTACCAAAATATCTTTTATGGGTTTGAATATTTGTTTCTTGCATGTTGATCAGATTGGTAGCTTTCCCTAGAATCTGTGCTTTTTAATATTTGAATTTTATCATTTTAATTATTTCTTTTGAAACCCAAAACCCTCAAAGTTTGATTTGCCCAAATAAAAGTTTTGAAAACCATATTCAGTACATGATTCTCCATCGTTGCACTATCTCTGTGGGATCGACGAACCCTTGGGTTGTCTATAATTTTTTTTTCCTATGCTATAATTTGTATGCAGGATTTTGCATCGATTATTTTTCTGTATTGAACGGCTGTGATTAATGCTGACCTCAGCGCTTGTTCGTGTCATCAGGCACGCCTTGTAGCAGCGTAAGGAAGGATTAACGTGGTTCCGATTGATGTGCCATCGTGCTGCTTCGCATTTAATGTGACGTGCCGCCGAGATTTTCTCTGTAATCGAAGATGCACCTCGCTTTTTGGCAGTTTCTCTCTCCTTCAGATTTATCAAGAAGGTATGAGATGATTCACCCAAAAAAAAAACTGAGCTGCTAATCTGCAACATAGGATGGAGAGTCTCTTCATATGGCAGGATGATCTTGACAGTTTTCTTCTTGCAGCGTCCAATCAGTCTCTGAGTAATTTGATGCAGCATTATGATGACATACGCAGATTGCCGCCGATTTAATCCATGATTTTGCTTAGATGAAGTCTGCTTATGATAGTTGTCAAATATGTGAATCACGACTCTTCGGATTCCGAGTACAGATATGAATCATTGCAGATTCTTGGAATGTTGTACCCTTTATAGGAATAGGAAAATGTCACCTCAATCATCCCATGATTTCTCCCATAAATATCACATTACATAAGCAGTACCAGTATGACTTCCAATTTTGTAAGAAATAATCTCACTCCTCATATTCTTAATCATGTTTTCAAGCAAAGTGCGTATCTGTTGATCGTAATGTGATCTTCAACATGATTGGCTTGAAGTGTAAATACCTGGATGACCCTCAGTTGTACGATGACATATTGAGAGGTTTAAGAGCCAACGGCATGGAGAAGATTGTGAGCCTGCGTCCACATAGATTCCAAAAAGATATTTTGAGATCATTTGCGCACTCCAGCCATATCTCAGGAGAGAATGAGATTTTTGGTGTCGTGGACAGTCAACTGGTTTGCTAGACTCCTGATTCCTTTGCTAAGGACTTTGGGCTTCCTCGAGGTCACGTACAGTTTCAGGACTGTTTTCAAGGTGTGACAGCACCTGAGTGGTCAGCCTGGAATAGATGGAGAGAGAACGGTGCTGATGCTGCAGACTTCCACCCAACCGCCTCAGCATACTGGTTGAAGTGTCGATATAGGGTGATCTATGACATTATCAACCATGTGATCGTTGGCAACCCTTTGCTGGATTTGGATCTTTCTCCTGCTGTTTGGACGGGAATGATGGCTTTTGAGGACGAAGAAGAAGTTGATTGGGCTGCTTTCGTCTTTAGACAGGTGCGGGAGACCTTTAAGCTATTCCCCGGTGTCTCAGTTCCTTATGGGATGCAACTGAGCTGGCTCCTGGAGCAAAAGTTCCCATCCCTTAAGCAAGGCCCAACTAACCTCAGGGATTCTGACTTCTACCCACTGGTACCCCGTCCTTCTCATTAATTAGGATAGATTCAGCTTGTCTTTTGTACCTGTAGATCTTTTGTAATGTTCCGCCTTTTGTTTTTGAAATGAAGAACCTTTATCCTTTTCAGTCTTTGAGAATCAGAGGTTTCCATAACTATACCCTGTGTATACTTGAATAATCCATACTTTCGGATTTCCATAATCTGAACTTTTCTTTTTGGTGATGAAGTATGTAGTCATGAGATTGTAGTCATACGTTGAGATGCTATTTCCATGCTTAGTCTACTCCTTTAGCTTTCTGTAGACCTTGTCTTTACGTCTGTTCTGGAGTAATGAGCTGCAGAGCTTTTGGTTCTGATTCATTGAACCTTGTGCATAAATCTCAATAAATTGTCTTGACATGGAAAATAATTCATTACTTCCTATTCGTTCAAATCTTCCTACTTTCCTCCTCCGAGAATGGATCTTCCACCTGAGATGGTGCGAGATATTTCGAACATCTCTGTATCATGCAATAAGATTCTGGATATTGGTGGATTCTGGCGACAGAACTGGGGTACACCCGCCATCTTCAAGGAGGTGTTCGAAAAATTGGAGGCCAACCATCTTCAGTCATTTGTAGGTAAAGAGCCTTGTACCTTTCATATAGATTTATTGAAGGTGCTTGCTTACAATTCCACGGTAACGGAGAGTGAAATTTACTTCAATCTCAATGATGTGGGGTTCCTTTTTACTGCTGATTCTCTTGCTGCTGAGTTTGGACTTAAGCAGGGCGGCATCCCTGTTCAAGACTATCTTCAGAATGTCGTAGGTTCTGAGTGGTCAGCATGGCAACGATGGAGATGGGAAGAGGTCAACTTCCACCCGACTGTATCCAGCAATTTTCTTAAATCGCGATATAAGGCGACTTTTAACATAATCAATCAAATGGTAGTCTGTCACCCTACTGATACTACTCATTTTTCACCATTGGTATGGAAGGCTATGATGGCATTTAAAGATCAGGCTGATGTAGAGTGGGCTGCATTCATCTTCAACCGATTGATAACCGCCTTTCAGAAACTTCCTGAAGTTACCATCCCCTATGGTATGCAGCTAGGCTGTCTTATCAAGAAATAGTTCCCTTTTCTTGAGGAAGATGGGTTAAGGCTAATTGCTAGTGATTTTTATCCTTCAAAGTGCGCTTCCTCTTACATTCCATAGATGCAAGCTCTATGTACCATGCAGTGACTGTGTAGAATGGCTTGACATCCTGTATTCATTTTTACTGAATGATGGAATGCATTTTTTCTTTATGTTCAACAATCTATAGTGTCATGATGACTAATTTCCCTGTATCCATCTAATGAATGAACGAATTCTTTTTTTCTTTCTTTGTGATCTCAACAAATTGCAATCACTTAACAATCTGAAATTGACTTAATCATTGTGATAATCAAGTACTCTTAACAGTTGTTGCACTGATCACTTATTATCTCCTTCTCTTGAGACTTCATCAAACTCTAAAAGCCCTAGTTAGATGCATAGCTCCTTTAAGCGAGCCTCAGATAGCGGTTTAGTGAATATATTCGCTGACTGGTCTTCAGTTCTAATGTATTCCACCGAGACATATTCCTTCTCCACGTGGTCTCGGATGAAATGATGACGAATATCAATGTGCTTCAATCTGGAGTGTAGAACTGGATTCTTCGAAATAGAAACTGCACTGTTGCTATCACAATAGATAGGAACGCACCCTGTATCTATTCTATAGTCCATAAGTTGTTGCTTTATCCACAACAGTTGAGCACAACAGCTGGCTGCTGCTACATATTTTGCCTCTATGGTTGAAGTAGCCACCGAATGTTGTTTCTTGTTGAACCAACTAATCAGTTTATGTCCTAAAAACTGACATGTTCCACTTGTGCTCTTTCTGTCGATTCTGCAGCCTCCAAAGTCTGAATCGGAGAATCCATTCAACATGATTCCATCAGTTTTGGGATACCAGATACCTGGAGACTATGTACTCTTGAGGTATCTTACAATTCTCTTAGCTGCTTCCATGTGAGACTTCTTTGGATTTGCCTGAAACCTTGCACATACTCTCATGGCATAAGATATGTCTGGTCGGCTGGCAGTTAGATACAGTAAAGATCCAATTATTCCTCTATGAGCTGTCGGATTGACAGGTTTTCCTTCTTCATCGAGAGTGATCTGAGAACTAGTACTCATAGGGATCCTTAGTAATTTTGTCTTTTCTGGACAAAACTTGTTGATCAGATCTTGAGTATGCTTCTTCTGACTTATAAATATTCCTTCGTCAGACTGATCAACTTGCTAGCCAATAAAGTATGTCATCTTGCCCATCATGCTCATCTGGAACTTATTCTGCATTAGCTGGGCAAACTTCTCACATAGCTTGGTATTCTTGCTTCCGAAGATGATGTCGTCTACATAGATCTGAACAAGTAGGATGTCCTCTCCATCCTGTATCTTGAAAAGTGTTCAATCTATGGCACCTTTCTCAAATCTACTTTTGAGCAAAAACTGTGAGAGAGTTTCATACCATGCTCGAGGTTCTTGCTTTAACCCATATAGAGCTTTCCTAAGCTTGTAGACTTGATTTCCTTGCTCGAAATCTGGGGGTTGTTCGATGTAGACTTCTTCCTTTAACTCGCCATTTAGGAAGGCACTCTTCACATCCATCTATAGAATTGTGAAGTTATGATAGGCTGTGTACGCTAGGAATAGTCGAATTGCTTCCAATTTGGCTACCGGGGAAAATGTCTCATCGAAATCTATTCCTTCACATTGAGCGTAACCTTTTGCAACCAATCTTGCCTTTTTTTCGAACAATGGTACAGGTCTCATCTCTTTTATTCTTAAAGACCCACTTGGTACCAATCACAGACTGATGTGTAGGTCGATCCACAAGATACCACACATTGTATCGAGCAAACTCATTTAGTTTCTCTTGCATCGCATTTATCCAATCTGTAGATTGAAGATCTTCTGTGATCTTCACTGGTTCAGTCTGAGATAAGAAGCAAGACATCAATGCTGTCCCCTTTCTGGTTTGAACAGGATTTCCAATATCATCTAAGATGGCTTCCTTAGGATGATCTCTTAGCCAGCTAGGCTTCTTTACTGCTGAGGGTTCAGCAAGGACACCTGGATCTTCAAAAACTGTAGGAGGTTCCTCTTGAGATGGTTCAGCATCAGATTCTGGGTCTGTCTCCTCCTTTTCTTCAGGGGTTCCCATATCTCTTTGTTCTGGAACTACATCCTGAACTGCTTCTAAATTCCGAATGGCAGCTGGCTCGTCGGCTGAGTTTGATTCCTTGATGTCTTCAAGATTGACTTCCTTGGGATCAGTTTGAACTGCTTTTGGATCGATATTCTGTTCTCCAGGAGGCTTCACTTCTCCTAAATCTTTGATGTGTTATTTCTCTAAGGCCTCAGTGATAACATTTGCATCATCGACCCTCTCGATTGTTTGCTGTCTAGTCGAGGAAATCGGAGTCTCAGAGATATCACTCATAGATCTAGTTGGAGGAACTCTCTGATTATGATCAAGATCACTTTTAGGTTCCTCGTTGACATCATTGATCTCATGATTTCCCAAACTCAGTTCTTAAAGTGTCCTGCGCACTAGAGTAGCTTCATCAAAAAACAACATGACATGTTATCTCCACAAGCTAGGTTGTCTTGTTGAATACCCTTTATCCCTTATATGAAGGATGCCCATATCCAAGGAACACACCTTCATCAGCTTTAGGGCTGGAGGTATTCAACTTAAACTTTCCATTATTGTGAATATAACATGGAGAACCAAAATCACGAAGATGAGCTATAGAAGGATTACGACCATTGTAGATTTCATAGGGAGTCTTGTGAAGCCGCGTGTTGAATGCACTTCTATTTTGTGTATAGCAGGCTGTCATCAAAGCTTCTCCCCAGATCCCTTTCCAATGTCAGTTTAGGCCATCATGGTTCTCACTGCTTCTTTGAGAGTTCTGTTCCTTCGTTCAGCAAGACCATTCTGCTGAGGAGTTCTTGACGCAGACTTCTCATGACCAATTCCTATCTCAGCACAAAATTCCATAAGAGGTCCATTGCAGAATTCAGTTCCATTGTCTGATCTTATCCTCTTCACTTTCATTCTGGAGACGATTGATCAGTTCTGGTAGACGAATTTTGACCTCATCCTTAGATTTGAGCAACACCACCCACGTATATCTTAAGTAGTCATCAACGACTACTAATGTATACCTCCACTTTCCAATTGTGGGTGGGGTGACTGGGCCAAATAGATCCATGTGGAGCAGCTCTAAAATCCTTTATGTGCTTGTTGTTATTGGCCTGATCTTGAAGGAGGCTTTTGTCTGTTTCCCGAGCTGGCAAGCTTTACAAACTCCTTCTCTTTGGAACTTCTTTTGTGGCAGTCCTTCAATCAGTTTATGCTTCACCAGGTGTCGAATCAAGTTGAAGTTCAGATGACTTAGTATCTTGTGCCACAACCAGTTTAAGCCTCTGAGGAGTTGATTGCTATGAGGCATGTTCCTCTTACTCCACTGGACCAATCTACATTATATAGACCTCCTCTTCTGATACCTCTGATAATAATCTTGTGTGACTCTTTGTCCAATATTTGACATTCAGACTTCTCAAATCTGACAATGTAGCCGCTTTCACTCAGTTGACTTATACTGAGAAGATTGTGATTCAAATTAGTGACCAAGGATACGTTGTGAATAATTATTCCATTGTGCTCCACGTATCATTTTCCAATCACTTGACCAGTGGCCTTGTTTCTAAAGCTGACTAATGCTCCTTCGTATCTTTCTAAGTCATTGATCAAACTTCTATCTCCTGTCATGTAAGCCGAACAGCCACTGTCTAATATCCAGGCGGACTCATATCCTGCAACACAGAAGAAATTATTTAGGTCCCTGTATCCTTTTGGATCCTGCAAGGTTAGCTGTGTGAACACAACCTTTTGGTATCCACACTTGTTTCACTCTCACAGTGTGTGAAACTGAATCACCCTTCTGATTATGAATAATCTTTCTTCTAAATAGGTGTGTGATGTGTGATTGCATGCTGTGTAGGGGTATGATCTGTGAGCTCTTCCTCAGGTGACTAACTGGGAAGGAGTTTCGAGAAACTTTTCTCGGGTGTGTAGCCATCACAGTCTTTTGGGATTAAAGTCGTTCAGACTCTGGCCTTGAATAGATGTTCCCCTTATTCGGATGATAAGTATGATGAACCTTAGTTCTATCATAACTTCTCAGATTTGTTTCTGATTGTCGAACTGACTTCCTTGCAACATATGAATGTTGTTTAGTCGTTCTTGTTGGTAAAACTGGATTCCTTCCATATGAAACATTTTGCTTATCCAGTTTTGAGGAAGGGTTAGTTTTCCTCTCGACATTTTTCTTACTCAGTTTCCCGAATGTGTTAGCATTCTATTGAGATGCCAGTTCAGTTTTTGACCAGGATTTGGTCTTGTCACTTTGAGTGACTGGCTTTTTGGAGATTACCTTTTCCTTTTCCAACAAAGAAACTGAACTGAGTCTTGCTTTGACAAAGCCTAGATGAGTATCCTCAGTTCCTAGGGTGGAATTATGTTTGTTCGGAATTTTCTTTTTATGACATTCCCTAAATCCAAGTCCGAATTTTTCAGATGGGGATTTTTGAACACTTAGAATTTCACTCAAGGTTTTCCAGCTTCTTTTAAAATAACAGTTACACTTAGCATGCTCGAGTTTCTTTAAAGAATCACGTTCTTCTGACACAGTTTGAAAATCCTTAAACAGTTTAACATGTTCACTAAGTGATCTAGTTTTTTCTACTTCATTAGTCAAGACTGATATATTTAATTTAATGATGCATTTTCACTAATAAGTGTGTCCTTAATTTCATGAAATTTTTTAATTTCCCTAACAATTTTCTCAAGAGAAGTATCATTTGTACTAGAACGACATGCTTCAGAATATGTATCAAAGTGTAAGGATACGCTAGGTGAGGGCAAATTAGTTGTTACCAGGATTTTGTGGTTTGAAGCGCTTTCTTCATTGTCGGTAACGTCTCCATCAATGGCTGCCATGAAAGCAAGAAATGCTTCCTCGACTTTCTCATCCTCAGAGTGTAATATCCATCATCATGGTCTGGTACGTCTGGTACTTCAGTTCTGGTGAGCATTGCTTGGGCGACAGCTTTGGACGCTCTTTTCTCGAACAACTTCTTCAATCTATCTTTCTCTTCCTGAGATATTATGGGGCATTCATACTTCAAGTGGTCAGGAGAGTTGCACTTGTAGCATGTCTGTGGTTCTCTTTTGATGAACCTTTGCTCACTAGACTGATCTTCCTTTCCTTTGCTTTTGCTTTCTCAAGGAGTGTGGTCAGATTCCTCAATTGTTCCTCTAGTTTGGCAACAGACAGTTTAGTTTCTGTCTTCTGAACTGTGTTGGTGGCATCCTTTGCTGGTGATTGATGTGCAGTTTTCTCAAAATATACTGGTCTTTTTGAGCGCCTTTGGAAATCTCTCTTTACAAAGAAGGCTGCATCACCATCAGCTATCAAATTTGGAGTTCGAGCAGCTTCATTTATGTTCACCATCTGGATGTCCCATTCATGGGCTTGGAGTTCGGCGAACAGTTCTTTGGTGGTCATTTTGGAGAGATCCATGGTCTTCAAACTGGTGGTTTTAAGAAACCAATCCTCCTTCGGCAGTCTAGACAAAATTTTTGCATTCATATCTGCCACTTTCTCTTCTTTTCCAAGACTTTTCATCTTGCTGACGATGGTGTTGAACCTTTCTTCCATCAATTTGATTGATTCACCATGTGGCATCTGGAAAGATTCATATTTTTCCACGATAACCTACTTCTTGTTGCACTTCATCGCCTCTGTCTCCTTTGTGAGGTCGTTGATCCAATCCCAAAGTTCCTTGGCCGTTTTGTGCTACACGGCTGTGTCTATGAGAGAATCTGGAATGAATTGTATAATCATCTCCTGCGCAATGTGATCAATCTGGTGTCGTTTCCTGTCCTCGCGCTTCCAGTCCTCCATAGGTTTATCTACCTTTTCAATACCGCCTGGACCATCTCCTGTGGCAGGGGTGACTTTATTCATTTGAATTTTAGAGGTCCTTTCGTCAGAACTTCGTTCATCTCTGGATGTTGAGCTCTCAACTGAATGAGACATCTCTTGTTCCATACTTCGAACTTCTCTGGATTGTACTTGGGAAGACTTGAGTAGTTCATCATTATACTCTAAAGGTTATCTGCTCGCTAATCACACTTAAACAAACAGTATGAGTGTAAGGAAGTACGGATCCAGTCTTAAGCGACTCAAAATAGGACAGTCTAGAAAGACCGACCTGTGCTGATACCAGTTGTTGGTCCCAGATCAGAGTACGTGTAATATGCAGCGGAAGTATTAAATGTAAAACTTGCACTCTAACTTAGAAAGTTCAGCTAATTATTAACACAGTTTTTACTTGATAGTTAATTAATACTATTCACGTTAGACAGCAGTTTGATTTAACAGTTTTGCAGTTGTGTGCAGTTAACAGTTTATGTACTTCAACATTTAAGATATAAGTGTTGAAGAGTCCTAGTTATGCTATAAAATTGTAAAGTGCATAAGTAAATAAAACATAGGATATTTATTGTGGTTCGAAGCCTTATGTCCTACGTCCACTCTCCGGATATCAGATCCGGTAATTCACTAAGTAATGAGAGTACACTCCTCACGATCTATAGCTAGTTGTTGTAGAGGCCTTTGTTTGCAGCACAAAGGATCACTCGCCCAGGCAGCTGTCTCCTTCTTCAGTCCATCGAAAGCTCTGCATCTTCTCTATGGACCGGCTCGAAGCTGGACTGGGGACAAACCTCCCTTTTCCCTCTTCGGTAGGTTGGATGGTTGAGTTCTTCCCAGAACTTCAGCAGTTTGGTAGTTGCCCGTGATAACCTACTCTCTTTTTGCAAGAGCAGGCTGCTATGTTCTTATTCGTGGAATAAGAACACCAATTAGGTAGATTAAGTCAGCTGACCTAATCCTCGTGTTCCCAGGGTAACACAGTAAATCTCCGAAGATTCTATAAGCACTAAATGCTTTGTGTTTAATGAATAAACCACAATATAAATGCCTTCTCTCTGAAGAATGATTAATGCTTTGAGCTCTAACTTCTGTGGAGAGGCTTGTATGTCAGAGAAATGAATGTGCGAGATAGTTAAGCGATTTAACACAAGAATTTGGCAAAGGTTTTTCTGTCTCTATAGTTCCTGCTATTTATAAGTGGAGACCTAGAAAATAGCCGGTAGAGACATAGAGAAGAATGTTCAATCATCGTCCATTCTTCTCTGCGCAAAGTCGCTTTCTCCTCTGATATCTCTGCTGCATCGACCTACTTTTTGGAGCAGCATATACTTGAAGTGTCAGACATTCAAACAACGTTGTACACCAGTCGCAACTGAGTAATATCTGTCTTTTCTAGTGACTTCCTCAACGGTCATCTGCGACTGCTCGACACAAGCCTCGAACTCATTCTTGGACGTAAAACTGTCTTGACTTGAAAACTGTGAGCGCCTCTCAATAAGTTTTCTTCGAATGTTCAGACATTGGCAGGGAAGAAACTGTCTACACAGTTTTTATGACTTTGATCTGCTCTGCTTGTCTTTGTCTTGTTTGCTTTGACAGTTATTTCGTCAGAATGGTGTCTTTATCAAAACTGTTCCACAGTTTTGATGATATCTTCCTTCCTAGACTATTACAACTCGATTATCCTATACAAGGATTACATGAGATAATACTCTAAAACCTAGACTTTGGTATATAATTTTGACACATCAAAACATCAAGTTAAGGTGGGATTACACAGTAATACCTAACAGTCCATCATGATGACTAGAATTGGGCTAACTTTCTGGAGAAGTGAGAAAGCTTGGGCTAATGAATGGATTGCTCATAACGGGGGGACGAAAGTTTCGGAGCAATTCATCAGACAAAGACTTTTGGCCATTCGAACCTACAGATCATACACAGAAGACAACAACTAATTTGGGCAAGATAATCATCGACTTCCTCCACCCAACTTCCAGCTTGCATCTGAAGCATCCAGGCCAATAATACCAGCCTCTCAGGTACCATCTCCTGATCTTAACATTGATACCTTATGCAATTTTATGGAAAGAAGTAGAAACAAAGTGGAAGAAATGAGTCTTCGATTGTGCACAATTGAGATGGAAGCTGAGCTGCTTCGAGATGATATTGCTACTGCACAATGGGAGTTTGCTGATGCAGAAGCAGACTGTAAAACCTTGGAGAAAAGCCTTAACTCTGTCAACTCAGGTTGCTGTGGAACAAAATGTGAATCGATCACTGAGTTGGTTCAGAAAATTTAATCCGGTAGTAAATGTCTGGAAAATGTAGCCAAGTTGATTTGATTAAAAAGAATTGTCGGGGAGAAGGGAGAAACCAATAGACCTCAAGACACTCAAAGACAATTGGAGGGGGAAGAAATTCAGCGAAAAGACAAATAGGAAGCTCGCATAAATCTCGAAGCTGAACAAAAATAGAAAGAAGAGGAAGAGAGAATCAAATTGCTTGCAGTTGTCACCAATGATCCTGATTCTTCAAAACTGGTCTCTGGAAATGATGTTGTGTCGATAAAAATGATGAATCAGATGACCAACAACTTTCAAGGCCAACTTGACACATTGGCTGCAAGAATTGAACAACGCCATGCTGAATCAGAACAGAACCTGTCTCGGTTAAAGCCACCGTCTCAACCCTTCTTCACATTGTCACAAAGGGGGAAGAAGAAAGACAGAGAGACAAGGAAGTTAAAGAAAAGAGACGACAGGAACAAACCGACATCCTTGCACAAATCATGGCTAAGCTCTCTGGATCATCCTCCTCTAATCCACCACCTCCATGAAGTCTTTATGAATGTTTATCATGTTTATCCTTCTTATTGATTAATTACTTTATCATGCACAAAAGTCTTTTCTTTGTCATGTGTGTGGTCGATACATTTTGCGTTGGTTATTGTCTCTAAACGATCTACTTAGAAAAATATATGAATATATATTGACTAATTCAGGGGGAAAGTGTTTTCAATCAGAACATGTGTATTGGGTAGTGTCTTTGTAAACTCGATATACAACATTTTCATTTCTCTCTGTCTTTGTTAATGGTTTTTGACAATATCAAAAAGGGGGAAATTTTTAGAAAAATAGATCTAGACTCCCTCTAGAAACAAATGTTTTGATATGTCAAAAACCATCTTAGTCAGTTTTTCCAGTTTCTAGATTTCTAAACTGTAATCCTTGTATAGGACCAATCAAGTTGTAATAGAACTTAGACTGAAGACCGAGCAATGGAGAATGCTCGAGAATTGACTATCATCATGCCTGGTCTTAACCAAAAACTGAGTTGGAGCACTCAGTTTAAGGTCTAACCATGTGATAAGTTAGGATTTTCACCAACTTATCTTATTGTTCTTTGACTTTTGTGTAATGTTCAGATCGTTTTTGTATCTTTTTCGTGCATGAGTTGGGTTTTGTACTTGGAATGTCGTGTTTGATGAATCATGCAGGTTTTTAGTCAAAAAACAGAGAAGAATCAGGATCCCAGTTCCAGCACCTCGTCGATCGATGGAAATGCTCGTCGATCGACGAGGCAAAGAAAGCCAAGCGCTCGACGGAAGGGAAAGGAAGATCAACGGAAGCCAAAACAAAGGGCACGTCGATCACTGCCAATGCTCGTCGATCGACGAGGTTGATCAATGGGCAGCGATCGAAGCCATTGTGCCACGGTCGACGCGCATGCGGGGTTCCTACTCTGAATCTGATTTGGAGATTAATAAATATCTGACCCTAGATACTGCTAGATATATTCTTCACCTATATAAATACTCATGTATAATTCGTTTTTAGAGAGAGAGAGTGTGTATTTTAGAGACAGAGAATAGATTTAGAGCAATTACAAGATTTTATTATTCGAAGAGTTTTTAGAGTTTTATGTTTGAAGACAAGTTTCTGCGGGAAGATTTCCGGATTCCAGTTTTTATGATATTCAGGTTGTATTTTTCTATGATCAATATTACCATGAATATGTGTAACTAAATCCTCTCTCAGATTCTAGGGTTTCGAACTATCAATGTATGCATGTTGTGATTAATTGAATTATTTTCCCTTTCCCTTCGTAGTTTGTGAAATCTGTGCTTATTCATAATCTTGATTTGCTGATCGCATCTTAGGATTATTTAGTTGATTACTTGAGACGTAACTGTAATAGTTTTCAATCGAAAGAGATTTTCACAATATAATTTGATTTCTTGTCGTAACTGAAGGAGATTAATTGTGGGAATAAATCTGTAGAACTTGGGAGTTAGTTAATTTATCTTGAGACCGAGCGGAGATAGGTAGTTGACTAATCTACTTTACGAATTGTCCAACAAAGAAGTTCGTAATACTTTTCTGATGTTTCACTACGAAGAGGAATTAAATTTGGGAATTAATCAATTTATTCATAAATGTCATGCTTGATAGGTAGATATCCCTGGAATCTGTGCTTCTCTTATTTGACTTCAAAAGCTTTTTAATTTTCCTGTTTAATTTTCGATAGAAAAGATTGCAATTTTCAAAACAACCAAAACCTTTTCATTCGATTTTCCTAATCAATATTTTCAAGAACGCCTGATTTAGTACTTAAAGGTTATTCGTTACTTCTTTCCCTGAGGGATCGATAATTTTATCTTTGCCGCAGTATTATTAGCTTTGCTAAGTCGCGGTTAAATAATACTGCGATCAAATTTTGGCGTCGTTGACGGGGAAAGAATAGAATTAATCTTACTGTTAGGTTTGTGATTGAAATATTGCTTTAGGCTGTAATTTCGTATTTTCTGAATTTTCTCGCAATTTCGTATTTCCCGTCGATCGACGCTATCTAGCTTCGATCGACGAAGTTGTTTTATTTCCGTCGATCGACGCCTTGTCTCGTCGATCGACGCCTTTGTCGTTTCAAATTTTTTTTTTCAGTTTGTTTTGTTTTCAGTCTTACCTCCTTTGCTGTACAGGTAGTGCATGAGTACAAGAGCCAGAGGAAAGGACCCACTGTATTACTATCCGAACATTGAAGCTACTTGCAGAAAAATCCGAAGGAACAAGCGTGCTCAGGAAAGTTCGAGTAGTCACACAATGGAAGATAACGTACCACCGCCTCCGCCAGTACTAACTGCAGAGGAGCAGGCTGTGCTTCTCCAAGAGGTCCAAGCTATGAGGGCACAAATTCAACAATACCATTTGGAAAGGGATAATCCGGACGGAAGGGGTCTTCGCCAGAATCCATTATTCGAGGACAATCCCGACGAGGGAGAGGATGACAACCAGGATCCTCCTAGAGAGTCTGACGATGAGGAAGAAGAAGAAGCCATGCAGAATAGGTACAAACCTCGGTTCAAGGAGACAGACTTCAGGATTGGCATCAATGCCAACAATTTCGAACTGAAGACCGGGTTGGTGCAGATGGTGCAACAAAATCAATTCGGAGGAAGAGCTACTGAGGACCCCTATGCACATTTGGACAAATTCATTATGCTCTGCAATACTGTGAAAATTGGAGGAGTCAGCAAGAGTGCCATCCGAATGCGTCTGTTCGCATTCTCTCTGAGGGATAAGGCACAATCATGGTTCACTACTCTGGACAAAGGAAGCATAAGTACGTGGACCGAACTGAGAAACGAGTTTCTAGGGAACTTCTTCCCCCCGAATGTTATCCGGCAAAGACGGAAAGAAATCATCAGGTTCGCTCAAAAGCCTGATGAAAGCTTCAGCGAGACATGGGAAAGATTCAAAGACCTGCTGAGAGCCTGTCCCGGACATGGTTTTCCGCCAGGAGAACAAGCAGAAGCGTTTTATGAAGGGCTCAATGATAAAATAGCCAAACTGGTGGACATCACACTTGGAGACACAATCATGACGAAAAGTGGGAAAAAGGCCATGGAGTTCTTCCAAATGATGGCCAACAACACTCAACGGTGGTCCACAAGCCGAACTCGGCCTGTGAAAGCTGTCGAGAAAGTAGTGGAAAAAGCTGTGGAAAAAAGTTGCCGAGCAACCAGATTTGGCAGCCGAGCTGAAAAAGCTCAGGGAAGAGTTTGCTAACCTGAAGCAAGAGAAAACGATTGCTGCAGTTGATGCAGTGCAAGGGCCGATCGAGGAGAACAATGCTGGTGTGAATTTCGTTTTGAAGGGGCAATTATCAAAACAATTACCGAGGAGGATTTCAGCAACACAATCAGCAGCATAACCAGCCCTATACCTTCAACCACACAAGGAATCATCCTGGATTCTCTTATGCAAATCCTAAAGCTGCAGAGCTACCACCATCAGGATTCGCCGTACAAGACGGAGTGATAGTAGAGAAGAAGAAGCCAAATCTCGAGGAGAATTTGGCCAAGTTCATGGAAGGCTCCACAGATACTGTGACCAAGTTGAAGCAAGAAATTTCGGGGGTGAACACAAAGGTCGATCAGATGCAAAAGCATGTGCAGATCATTGAAAATCAAGTCAGCCAGATCGCCGATGCCCTAGGAACTAAACACAAGCCGGGACAACTTCCGAGCAACACTCAGGTCAACCCCAAAAATCAGAATCAAAGGAATCAGGTGAACGCTATAACTCTGAGAGGGGGCAAAACTCATGAAGGGCCCAAGCAAGCAGGGACAGACACCCGAGATGAAGGAGAATCCGTCCCAGAAGAAGCTCCGTCGATCGACAAAACACCTCCATCGATCGACGAAGCGCCGAAGAATCCATCGACCGAGGCTGATCCTCGGCGATCGACGGCCACTCCCGCTCTACCAATGAAGAAACCGCCTTTGCCGTATCCACAGCGGTTTGCCAAGACCAAGATGAACGAAAGATATGCACGATTTCTGGAGACAATGAAGAAGGTGCATATCAACATTCCATTGGTAGAAGCTCTTCAAGAGATGCCCGGGTACATCAAGTTTCTGAAAGACATGGTCTCTCAGAAAAGACCGTTCTTGGAGCATGAGACGGTCAACTTGTTCGAAGAGTGCAGCGCCATCATCCAAAAGAAGATGCCAATCAAAAAGAGAGGACCCGGGTTCCTTCACAATCTCTTGTGTCATCGGAGGTGAGACCTTCGGCAAGGTTCTCTGTGATTCAGGGGCTTCAATCAACTTGATGCCACTATCAATCTTCAGACGGCTAAAGATCGGAAGCATCAAGCCCACAACAATCTCTCTTCAGATGGCCGATCGATCAGTCTCTTATCCAAAGGGCATCGTCGAAGATGTGTTGGTAAAGGTCAAGGATTTCATAATTCCCGCTGACTTTGTGGTGCTCGACATGGAGAAGGATCGGAACATTCCTCTGATTCTCGGAAGACCATTTCTGAAAACCGGAGGTGCATTAATCAACATCCACGACGGCAAGCTGACATTCCGAGTAAACAATGAGTCCGTCACGTTCTCGATTTACAAGGCAATGCAGAAGCACAACGATGAAAGCTATGCGGAAGAATGCCACATGATCAACTGCTTCAGCCCGGTAATGTCTTCCCCCTTCACCTGTCTCAAAAGTGAGCCGGATTACCTGGAGAACTGCCTGCAACACTCCATTTCCTCGTCCACAAATCTGGATGAAGCAACCGAGGGGATCAAAGACTTGGTCATGGAGCTGGACGTGTTCGAGGAGGTAACTCGAGAGAAAGAACTTAAAAGAGAACCGCTGCCCAGCCACTACAGCAAGTCTTCGTCGATCGAGTCCACTGCCTCGTCGAGCAAAGCCGCAGCAACAGCTTCATCAATCGAGTCCAATGCCTTGTCGATCGACGCTCAGACATCATCCTCAATGATCGACGAAGATGCTCCGTCGATCGACGGCAACCGAGAGAAGCCGATCTCCAGCTCTGAACCACCAATTCTGGAGCTCAAAACACTCCCGCCACATCTCAGGTACACATTCCTGGGTTCAGATAGCACTTACCCTGTTATTGTTTCTGCTTATCTTTCACAGGGGGAGCTAGACAAACTGCTGCGAGTTTTGCGGACAAACAAGTCCGCCATCGGATGGACTTTGGGAGATATCAAAGGGATCAGCCCTTCGCTGTGGATGCACAAGATCATCCTTGAAGAGGATGCCAAACCAAAGAGACAAGCACAACGACGTCTAAATCCCATCATGCAAGAGGCTGTAAAGAAGGAAGTTCTCAAACTCCTTGACCATGGCATGATCTACCCAATTTTCGACAGCAAGTGGGTGAGTCCTACACAAGTAGTAGCCAAGAAATGAGGGATGCAAATAGTGAAGAATGACGATGGAGAAGAAGTAGCGAAAAGAACGGTCACGGGATGGCGAGTCTGCATTGACTACCGAGCCTTGAACACCGCCACGTGCAAGGATCATTTTCCTCTTCCATTCATTGATCAAATGCTAGATAGATTATCTGGTTACCCTTTTTATTGCTTTCTTGATGGTTACTCAGGGTACAATCAGATAGCCGTGGCGCCTGAAGATCAACACAAGAAGGCATTCACCTGTCCATATGGAGTATTCGCCTACCAACGGATGCCCTTTGGACTATGCAATGCACCAGCCACCTTCCAGAGATGCATGATTGCAATCTTCCACGACTTAATCGAGGACAACATGGAGGTATTTATGGACGACTTCTCGATTTTTGGTAGTTCTTATGATGTTTGTTTGCAGAATTTGGCTACTGTACTTTAGAGATGCACCGAGACAAATCTATGCCTCAATTGGGAGAAGTGTCATTTCATGGTATGTTGGGAAATCTGTCTAAGGTTTCCTCCCCCAGTAGCTTACTTGTGTAAATTATAGTTTTGGTGGATCAAATCCTAAGTCCTACCAGCGTCAGTTGTCTCTACATAGCTCTAGTCTTATATGTAAAGTCCTGTTTAGGTCTTTGTGTTGTAAGTCGCAGCTGATCAAGACTCATGCTGACACTGTTCACCAGCATGAGAAACGCTTACCACTGGCTACTGTTCACCAGTTGGGAAAAGTTTCATCAGCAGGCGGCTGACAAAGACTCGTGCTGACACTGTTCACCAGCATGAGAAGCGCTTATAACTGGGCACTGTTCACCAGTTGGGAAGGGGTTCATCAGCAGGCGGCTGACAAACCTTACCAGGAGAATGCGTGTTCCTACTGTTCACCAGTTGGGAAGGGTTTCATCAGCATGGCGGCTGACAAACCTTACCAGGAGAATGCATGTTCCTACTGTTCACCAGTTGGGAAGGGTTTCATCAGCAGGCGGCTGACAAACCTTACCAGGAGAATGCGTGTTCCTACTTACACTATTCACCAGCGGTGATTTCACCAGTCATGGGAGATTCCGAAAAGAGTTAACATCCAGAGATTTGGTAGACTTAGATGATGCCAGGGCAAGTCACCAGCAGAGACTGCCAGCACAAGATCACCAGTATGATCTACCAGTCAGATGTTACCAGCAGAATTCCAGATTCTCTCTCCCCGCGTAGTAGAGACAAAAAGAAGATTCTCTGAGGAATCGACTGACAAAGTATGACTTTAAGGAAGGATAACTTAAAGTCTATCAGTCATAATACGCCAGTCTTATTCCTCGGACTGACAGAAAGAGCCGTTCTGACACAAAGAGATCTGTGTCAGATAAAGCGGTCAAAGGTATGGTTCCTTTCCGGAAAAACATACCTACCGCCGTCAGAAGGACATCCCAGGTCTGACACCTTTCCGGATGCGTCCAAACGGCTAGAAAGTTTGAATCGGTTCCTGCGGCTATAAATACGTCGCAACCACCAACATTCAAACATTCCATTGATTCCACGATTCCACTGATCTGCTCAACCACCGAAAGAACTGAAATTATTGCAAAATCGCATAAAGTACTTTCGAGGCTTTTCATAAAGCTTTCCGTGTGTTGATTTATCAAACACGAGACTTCAAGCTTTAAGCTTGTAAGTTAAAGATCTCACTTGGTGTTCTTTCTCCTTCGAGAGAGTTCACAGCAGCTCATGTGCTTACCAGCACTTGAGTTATTACGGGCATTCTGCCGTAGAGACTTTTACGTTCTTGGGAGAACTAAAACACCTAGCTAGCTGTGGAGGTTGAAGTGACGTGCTCGCACTCCATTAGCTGAGGAGAGTTGAAGAAGGATCCAGGACCGGGAGCGGTTGATCTAGTGAACTGGTGGACGAGGCATTCACCAGCTAGAGATAGATCATAGGAAACCTGTACCTGATTACTCTTAGTGGAATTTCCAGTGCTTCGACTGGAGAGTGGACGTAGATCGATTGATCGAACCACTATAAAAATCCTTTGTTATTTATCAGCTTTCTGTCTTTCATTCATAATTTAAACCCAGCACTCGAGTGCTGGAGTATATCCTGAAACTGATATATAACTGTGCAAACAAGGCTAAATATTCAAAGTTTTGAATCACCAGCTGACAAGTCTCAGTTGTCAGCTGTGTACTGAGTAACCAGCACCAGCTGACCAGTTGCCAGTTGTCAGCTGTGTGTAAGTAGCGTGCAAGAAAACACTTAACTTTATTTCCGCTGCGTAACATTTTATACTCTGAAAAATCGGGACCAACAAGTGGTATCAGAGCGAGGTTGGTCTTTCTAGACTGGTCGTACACTGAGTCGCTTAGGACCGAGATCCAAGTTTCCTTGCACTCTACTCCTTTTGTCTGTTGATTAGCTCAGGTACACAAGATGAATAATCCTAAGCTACTCAACTACAATCCTGACAAGCACGCAATGTGGCGAAAGAGGTCACTCATTCAACTGAAAAGTCTCCATCCGGAAATGATAGACGTGCTGGAGAAAGGGCTGATCCAGATCACCAAGACACAACACCAGCTAGGAGATCGCCCAGCTGCTGAGATCCCAAAGCCCCCAGAAGAATGGACCTCTGAGGACAGGAGGCGGAATCAGCTGGACTCCGTTGCTCTCGACATGATCTTATCATCTCTTCCAGATCCGCTGATGGAGGAAGCCCTCCAATTTGACAGCGCCAAGGCAGTCTGGGACTACCTTGATAGTCTCTGTAAGGAGACAGATCAGATGAAGCGCAACAAGTTGCAAGTTGCGGTGGACAAGTACGAGTCATTCCAGATGCTGACTGGTGAAACCATCAAGGAGATGGAGGCTAGATTCAATGCTATAGTCAGCGAGCTGAAGTCTTTGGACAAGGAGTACTCGAATGCAGAGCTTAATGCAAAGATCCTGTCAAAGATGCCCAAGGAGGACTGGTTTGTGAAGACTACATCTCTTAAGGAGAAGGATCTATCCAAGATGACTCCCAAGGAGCTATTTGCTCAGCTCCAAGCACATGAGTGGGATATCCAAATGGTGAACAAAATGAAGCCATTCGGACCGTTGGATCTCCCAGCATCAAAACACATGACGAAGCCTACTTCGTCAAGAGGGATTTCAAATGGAAGCCCAAGAAGCCTTTTCATACTGACAGATCTGCTGGGCAGCACAGCCAGCAGAAAGAGATTCCATCCCCATCGGGATCTAACTCAAAAGGCAGCGAGAGCTCTATCGCAGATCTTGAGCAACAAATGAAGAGACTGGCTGTACTTCTGGAGAAAGCCAAGGCGAAACAGGGAGTTTCTCTCAGCTCATCTGATGGAAAGTTCGTCAAGAGAGCTCCCCGCGCGTGTTATCTGTGCCAATCCCCTGACCATCTTAAATTTGAATGTCCACAAGTGGATAAAGAAGAGCGGGAAAGGCTGAAGAAGATCTTTGAAGAGCGTGCATCCAAGGCCGTTGCTAAGGCCATGCTGACAAGGACAGAGGTTCCTGATATACCTGACCATGATGATGGAGAGTATGCGTCAAATGAAGAGTCAGAAGAGGAAGCACTACTGGCGCTGATGGTAGCTTTCGGAGAGGAAGCACATGAAGAATGTGCTGACAGTGAGGGGGAACAAGCACTTGCTGCTGACGACCAGGTACAATCTGTTCCCTCATTGCACATCATGTCTCCACGCATCCTAGACGATGCTGAGTCGCATTGCTCCGACTCAGAGGTTGTCACCATAGATATTCTTCAGCAAGAATTTCTTAAATTTTACGAAATAAAGAATATCTTGGCTAGCGAAAACACCTCGCTAAAAGATCAGATTTCGATTTTGACCAATGAGATTGAAAAATCTAGGTCACTCGGTGTAGAGTTAGCCACTCTGAAAGAAACTCACTCAGATTTGCTCAAGAATTTTGAAATTTTAAAAACTGAGAGAGATACCTTTCAAAAGATTGTCCTTGAGCAAGACAGTAAAATAAATCATTTAAATAAAGGCTCCAAGAATTTGGAAGAGGCTCTATCCCATTGGAGAAAGCCTACTGATAAATCCGGGTTGGGATTTGAAAAGGATTTGAGCATAAACCAACCCGAACTCACAGCTAATAAGGGTAAGGGCAAACTGATAAATACATCAGCACTAGCTGGTAATACCAATCAGTCCCGTATGGCTGATCAGCATAGGAATCATAAGACCAGATTCATAGGTGAGTCATCACGACAAAAACCTCAACTGGCAAAATCCTCTGCTGACAGGACGCCAGCACACCCTAGGACGCAGACTAAGCTGAATAATTCAAAGGCAATGAAGTCAGCGTCAGCTACCAGTGGAATCCGACAGCCAGCACCAGCTGTCAAGGGAATTCACACAAAACCTCGTCAGTATGCCAATCACCAGCATACTTACAGGGGATCTCAATCTCAGAGAAACTCTGAGAGACGGATAATGCCTGATAGGAGGAATACCTATCAGAGGCCTGAGTCCAATCACAAGTTTTCTCAAAGGGCTGTGAAGGCTAGCCATGGTGGTCCACACTTCCAGAGACCACGAAGGCAACACACACAACCGAAAAAATATTTCTGAAACTCTCAGCGGAAGAATACTTCCAAAGGAGTTACACACACAGCCACATCTTCCCAAACCAAACTCATGCATTACTTCAAAAGGAAGGGAAAGGCTACTGATGATATCAGCAAGGGTAAAACCAAGCTGAAAATCACTAAAGTCTGGATTCCGAAAGGAATCATTCAGCGATCTAACCCTGCAGGACCCGCAGATGATCGGGGACCTAAATAAATTCTTTATCTTTCTTGTAGGTACAGGATCATGCAACACAGCTTCAGAGGTCGAGAGAGTGGATCTTAGATAGTGGGTGTTCAGCTCACATGACTGGTGAAGAGGATTTGTTTGCAGATCTTATCAAGGTCAAAGGACCTCCAGTTATTTTTGGTGATAACTCTAAGGGCAGAGTTATTAGCAAGGGCTGCATCGAGAAGGACGATGTCAGAATTATAAATGTATCCCTTGTCACCTCTCTCAAGCACCCCCTCCTGAGTATCAGTCAGCTGTGCGATAGTGGCTACACAGTTCACTTTGAGAAATCAGAGTGCCAGATCAAGGACGAGATGACTGGCGAGACCAAGTTGAGAGGTATTCGAAAAGGAGGACTATATGTCGTCGACTGGCAAAGTGGGAAGACAGATTCATGCTTCGTGGCCACCAGTACTATGGAAACTAACTGGCTGTGGCACAAAAGGTTGAGTCATCTGAATTTCAGAACTATCAACTACCTGGCCAAGCATGATCTTGTGGAAGGACTTCCCAAGGGAGGATTCAAGAAGGAAGGGATTTACAAAGCATGCCAGCAGGGCAAGCAAACTAAGAAGTCCTTCAAGAACCAGTCGCCAGTCTGCCCCAGTACCAGTCGGGTACTCGAGTTGCTACATATGGACCTCTTTGGACCAGTAGCACCTCAAACCAGTGGAGGAAGACGTTATTCGCTGGTGGTAGTCGATGACTACTCGCGCTATACCTGGGTAAAGCTTCTCAGAACCAAGGATGAAGTGAAAATCATTCTTCCAGATTTGATTGTCAAAGCACAGAAACAGAGAGAAGCTATGGTAAAGCGGATACGGTCAGACAATGGGACGGAATTCTGCAACAGTCTGCTGATGGATTTTTGCGCGGAAGCCGGCATTAAGCATGAAAGATCTGCACCAAGGCAACCGCAGTAGAATGGACTGGCAGAACGTAGGAACAGGATGCTGAAAGAAGCGGTCCAGTCCATGCTGGCAGAATCCGGCTTAGGACAGATTTTTGGGGAGAAGCGTTGGTGACGGCCTTCTATACTCAGAATAGAAGCGGGATCAACGACAGACTCAAGAAAACTCCCTACGAAGTTTATTTTGGTCGTAAGCCTTCTATAGATCATCTTCGTGCTTTCGGTTCACCATGTTATGTCCATAATAATGGTAAGTCGAAGTTAAATGCTTTTTCGCCTAAGGCTGATGAGGGTGTCTTTGTCGGATATGGACACCCCTCTCACAAGGGCTATAGAGTATTTAACAAGACCACCAAACTTGTGGAAATAACATGCAATGTTGTTTTTGATGAAGCTACTTTAGTGCGCAGGACATTACGACAACTGGCAGAAGATGTTCCTGAGGTCAATGATGTCGTTGATCAGTTCGGCAGGAATTCTTCCAATGCTCAACCAACTGGTTTGACTAGACCTATGACTGGATCATCTTCACAACCAGTATCCTCGGTTGCCCATCAGCAATCCGGGAGGGTCGGTGATGCAATTGACCTTGCTGAGACCTTACACTCAATCTCCCTAAGTGGAACTGGCAATAATCCAGGGGGAATTCCGTCTGGAATTTTTGAGCCAGAAGAAGACGATGAACCAGCTGGAGTGGATGCACCAGCTGACGGTGTAGATATCGCAGAAGGATCAGGAGATCAGTCAGAGAGTGAAGCTGACGAAGAGATTATTCCGCCTGGTGAAGGTCAACCACCAGTTGCAATTGCAGCTCCGACTGGTGAAGTTCAGGAAGCACCAGTCATCAGGACAGAAGAACCAACGCCAGCAGATTCTCATCTTCCCAAATGGCTGAGAAATCACCCATCCGATGCTATTCTCGGTGATCCAGAAGGTTCTGTTCAGACTCGACACGGTAGTGCGCTCCTGACTTGTTTTATTTCTCAAATGGAACCTACTTCCATAGGATTTGCGCTAGAATCTGCCGATTGGATTAATGCCATGCAAGAAGAGCTTGCGGAATTCACTCGCAACAATATTTGGGACTTGGTAGAGAGACCATCACATCAGTCAGTGATTGGCACCAAGTGGGTTTTCAAGAACAAGCGAGATGAGAATGGCACTGTAATCAGAAACAAAGCTCGTTTAGTCGCCAAAGGTTACAAGCAATGTGAAGGCATCGACTTCGACGAGACCTTCGCACCAGTTGCAAGAATGGAGGCGATACAGCTGTTCCTTGTGTATGCAGCGTATCATGGTTTCACGGTATTCCAGATGGACATGAAGAGCGCCTTCTTAAATGGCGAGCTAAAGGAGGAAGCATATGTCGAACAACCTCCAGGCTTTGAAGTAGGCACCAAAGTGTACAAGCTGAGAAAGGCCCTGTATGGATTGAAACAGGCGCCCAGGGCTTGGTACGAGACGCTATCACAGTTCCTAATCAGTAATGGATTTCGGAAAGGGAAGATCGACAGGACTCTCTTCCTTATCAAGGATGCTGATGATATGCTAATGGTGCAGATATATGTCGATGACATTATATTCGGGTCAAAGAATATGTCTCTCTGTGAGAAGTTTTCTCAACTGATGCAGAACTCATTCCAGATGAGTATGATGGGCAAATTAACATACTTCCTAGGACTCCAGGTCCAGCAGTCAGCTGATGGGATTTTCATTAATCAGCGGAAGTATGCCAAGGACCTAATTCAGAAATATTGCCCAGAGAAGACTAAGGCTCTCAGAATACCGATGAGCACCAGTTGCCAGATCTTTCTTGATGAAGAAGGAGAATCGGTTGATCCTTCCAGCTACAGAGGTATTATTGGATCACTTCTCTATCTTACAGCCAGCAGACCTGACATCTCAGACTCAGTCGGAGTGTGTGCCAGATTTCAAGCCAATCCAAAGAAGTCACACATGGAAGCTGCTAGGAGAATAGTGAAATACCTCAAAGGAACTGAATCACTTGGCTTATGGTACCCCAGGAATGATGAGCTTACACTCATTGGGTATTCAGATTCAGATTTTGCTGGATGCAGTATAGATAGAAAAAGTACCAGTGGTACGTGTCAGTTTCTAGGACACAAGCTAATCAGCTGGTTTAGCAAGAAGCAACACTCAGTTGCTACATCTACTACTGAGGCTGAATATGTTGCCGCTGCCAGTTGCTGTGCTCAAATTCTCTGGATCAAGCAACAACTGGAAGACTATGAAGTGGACACTGGTTGTGTACCCATCTATTGCGACAACAGCAGCGCTATGTGCATAACGAAGAATCCGGTTCATCACTCTAGGACCAAGCACATAGATATCCGACATCACTTCATACGTGATCATGTCGAGAAGAAGGATATCAGCGTAGAGTACATCAGAACCGACGATCAACTAGCTGACATCTTCACCAAACCTTTGCCAGAAGCAAGATTCAAGGAGTTGTGCATCAAACTCGGTCTTATGGAGATTGATGCGAGCCCTAGTGTTGAGGAAGAATGAGTCCCAGTTCTCATTCCGTTCTTGATTTTCTGAAGGATGCTGATTAAGACTAAGTCCAAGCTCTTAGTCTTCATGTTTTCTTTAGTGGTGGCTCAAAACCACAGGTGGTATCTACTGGCAGAACTTATTCCATAAACAACGAAGGAAATGAGTCCCAGCTCTCATTTCGAATTTGCCAGCAGTCATGCACCATCAGTCGAAGTAAAATTGGGTCCCAGCTCCCAATTCCAAGCAATGATGAAGAAGTGAAGAGAAGATTATGCGGAATGAATTGAGTCCAAGCTCTCAATTCTTTCAATCTTTCAAGTTGTCAGCAGACAACTGGTGATATATCAACGACTGGTGAAAATTGAGTCCTAGCTCTCAATTTGTCTAAGTACACGGGAACCAGTTGTGAGTATCAGTTGTCGACTGGTAAGAAGGCCATACTG
>JAPKLW010002886.1:18954-59602 GCA_026898455.1 Plectranthus barbatus | reverse complement strand
GATTATTAACTAAAAACTTAAGTAAATGCAATAAAACAATAAGAAAACGACGTGATAAGTGAGGCAAAATACGAGCTTATCAGCCTATAATTCTGAGCTATTGAAGAGTTTATATAGTAGTAGGGTTGAGGCCTTGGATGGATATCTTCAAAAGGTATGATTAATTGCTTCCAAATTGATGTATATCTTGTTCCCCAAGCAATTCTCACCCAAAATATATGAAAATCTCGCAAAATCTCACAAACAAGTCTGTCTCGGCCGAGATGGCCCTTGCCACGGCCGAGATGGAGGATTCGGCTCGGTCGAGGTGGCTTTGATTTTGGTTGAAACAGAGACGTTTTTGCCACTTCCGACCCTTCTGCGCAGTCTCACGGTTTTGGCCATAACTTTTGCGTCCAAACTCCGATTGACCCGATTCCAGTTGTGTTGGAAATCTAACTCAAAGATCTTTCAAATGACATGCTCCGTTAGCTCAGATTCCATTGGTGGAAGAATTTGTGACTGTTTCTTCGAACATCTGCTATTTTCGGTACGGGTTCTCCATTGGATTTGGCGTAAAACCTGCAAAATCTTACCATGGCAAGCATAACACCCTATAATATATACTCATGCTCAGTTTATTCAAGAAAACGTACTAAAATGCATAAAAGAAAGGAAAACAAAGCGATAAGAGAGTAGAAAAACGAGCTTATCAAACCCCCCAAACTTAAACACTTGATTGTCCTCAATCAACAAAAGAAAGAATCAAAAGTTCAAGCAGAAGAGTAGTGCAATGCCTCACAAGATTCATCACATTCAAACTTGAAAATCCACAAGACATCAACACTTTTGAAAGAATCAGAAAATCTTTAAATTGTGGAGGACTCACATGGGAAGTGTTTCGCTCATTCACTCAAGTGTTTAGGGTAATTATGAGATCACACACAAGTCATGCAAATTAAGTTCTACCATAGGCTTGCAAATATTCTAAATCTCCACTGCAAATATGTGCACACAAGTCTAAGATCAGTAAAGACTTTATTCAATGTTGTAATGTAGGCTTTTGGTGAAAGGTAGGGAAATATATGGCCAAGTGACTCAAAATAAAACTCAGTGCATCCACCTCATCAATTTTAATCCACTATCTATCAATATCTACCCAACTCCTTAGATCTCCAACACAACTCATGGCTCTTTAATTCACAAATTATATATATATTTTTTCTTTTCACACATCCTTTTATGCTCTAAGAATTTTGATTATACATTTGAGCTTATAAGGATTAAACACAACAACTCTTTATTTTCTTTTTCTTCTTTTTCTAAAGCCCAACCTTATCTTTTGCTTTTCACCCTTCTAATAATATCTTATCATTTCTCAAACAAATCCCAACCCACTCTCATAGACAAGAGTTGATTCCCTTATTTATTTCCACTCATAGACAAAGAAAGAAAATATCATAGGCTCAAAAGGGCTGACTAGGGATAACATTCAATTAGGACAGTGTATGGGAAAATAGGCTAAACAAAGATGGCCTAAAATCACTTCCTAAACCTGTGCACACTAGCAGCCTTGAAAAAGAAACAAAGCAAGTTCTAGAGAAACTCAAAAATTGCAGACACACTCACAATCAAAATTCAGGCTCAAAAACTCACACCTGGGACAATTTTTCTTCCATAGTAAACATCAAATCATCATCTAACTATCATGCCAACGCAAGTATCAAAACAAGTAATCATGCGGTATTCACATTCATAGGCATACTCAACCACTATCACAATCAATGCAAACTAAAGTCAATCGATTCAAATCTTGCATTCAAAGTCCTAGGGTTCAAACATGCTCAAATTCTCACAATCTCGCGTTTTATTCAAAAAAAAATTTCACATGCAGAAATTTAAATAAAGCAAATAAAAGATAGAAAAGAGTTTCGAATCCGTAAATCTTCCTCCCCTAAAACTTATTCGAAAATCAGAGAGAATAAGTTTGAAAGTCAGATTCAAAATTCGAAACTGTACCTCACTGGTTGGCCTCAGACACCAACTTTTTATCTCCTTCCTCTTCCTCATCAGCCGGCGTGGATTAAGTCTGCTAGCACTCCTATCTCGGCCGTGGCGATCATCATCTCGGCCGGGATGGAGCCTTCTTGTCGACCACCTTATCGGTCGAAGTGATCCACGTCTCGGGCTTCTGTCTAGGCCGTGACAAGCTCTGCCTCGGCCGTGACGGACTTTAATTTTTTTTTAATTTTTTTAAGAAAATGAAATTGAAGGAACAGTGATAACGAAAGAAATCAAAAATACTAAACAAAAAAGGGAAAAATTGAAAACACAATGGGTTACCTCCCATTCAGTGCCTTATTTACCGTCGTGGCTCGACTCAGCTCAGCTCACCAAGGCGGTCGAGTCCAGACTCGTCGACCCCTTGAATCAATCATGAAGACTCTCCGGTTTTGAATGATGGTGGTATACTTGGAAGGAGGCAGCTTAATTGCCGATTTCACTGACTCGTTTCCTCATTCCCACCGGATGGATTCTTCTTCTTCCTCCGGTGTCTCGTCGTCTTCTTCCTCTTCTTCAGCAGTAGTGATCCGGTTGCACTCCCCTTTCCTCTTGTTCTTGTCAATGCAGAATGTAATGGACTCTTCATTCCCTCTTAGAGTAATTTCCCCCTTCTTGCAGTCGATCAAGACACCAGCTGTGTCGAGGAACTCTCTTCCCAGGATCATCGGAGTGTTGGCCTCTTCCTTCATCTCGAGGACAATGAAATCTGCAGGGAAAATCAAGTGACCAACTCTAATAAGCACATCCTCTACAATACCTTTGGGTTTGGACACAGATCGGTCCGCCATCTGGAGGGTAATTGTGGTGGCTCTCATCTCTCCGATTTGTAGCTTCTTGTAGATGGACCAGGGCATCATGTTGATGCTTGCCCCGGTGTCACACAACACCTTCTGGAATTCTTTCCCTCCTATCTCGATAGGTATCGAGAAGCATCCTGGGACAGACCTCTTGATCGGGATCTGCTTCTGTAGGAGTAGGCTGCATTCCTCATGAATCTTCACAGTTTCGTTTTCCAGAAACTGCTTCTTCACGCTCATCAGTCTTCTGAGGTACTTCATGTACCCTGGTATTTCCCTGAGAGCTTCAATAAGAGGAATGTTAATATTTACTTTTTTAAGATTTTCAACAAAGTTAGTGAATTTAGAGTCTTCCCTTTTCTTTGCAAATCTCTGTGGGAAGGGCATCGGAGCAACCGGCTCATTTCTTCTCTCTTTCTCTTTTTTCTTCTCGCCCTGCGTGGCTCTCTGTTTCGATCGGGATCCATCTGCCACGGCCGTCCTGCCTTGCATCTGCCCCGGCCGTTTTTGGCTTGTCTCGGCCGGGCTGTCTGGCTCTGTCATGGCCGTTTCACACTCTGTCTCGGCCGACCTGCTTCCCTCTGCCTCAACCGGGATGGAATCCATCTCGGTCGAAACAGAGCGGTCTTCCACGGGATTTTCCTCCCCTGTTTCAACTTCTTCTCCTTCTACATGGCTCGGACCTTCATACTTCTTTCCAGATCGCAGTGATATGGCATTGACTGACTTTGCCTTTGCTGGATTTGTCTCTGTTGTGCTCGGAAGTTGCCCCGGTTTGTGCTGACTTCCCAAGGTGGTGGCAATCTGACTCAACTGGGTGTCCATCATCTGTAGATGCTTTGTCATCAGTTGCATGTGATTGGCCATTCCTTTCACCTCATTCTCCACCTTGCCGAATCTGTTGTCTGAGCTCTTTATAAATTTTTCCAGTATCTCTTCCAGCACAGACTGCTTTTTCTCCACGATTTCTCCTCCTGTACCTACATCAAAACCAGGTGGAGGGTGCTCTGCAGCAGTGGGGTTAGCATAAGAAAAACCAGGGTGTGATCGCCCATGGTTGTAGTGATACCCTTGATTACCTCGGTAGTTATTGTGATAACCACCTTCAATATAGTTTACCTTAGAATTTGCAGCTCTAGATGAACTGCTAGCTCCCCGGTTGATGTAGTCAGCCTCCACCGGAACAATTGCCATGCTTGGCTCAGTAGGAGTGGCATCAACCTTTGTGGTCCCCAGCTTCTCAATTTCCTCTCGGAGCTTCTTCACCTCCGCGACCACATCGAATTCTGTCTTGGCCTCTACAGCTTTGATAGGAATCTGTCTCTCAGTTGGCCACTGATGGCTGTTCAATGCCATATCTGCCAGAAGTCTCATACTCTCTGCTCCACTTTTCTTCATCAAGATCCCGCCAGCAGATGCATCCACCAATTCCTTCATGTGAGGATTCAGACCTTCATAGAAGTGGCAGACTTGCATCTCAAGATCAATTCCATGTCCAGGGCAGAGTTGCAGGAGCTCCTTGTATCGTTTCCAAGCTTCATGCAGGGATTCATCATACAACTGCTTGAATGTGGTGATGGCTGCTTTCCTTTTCAGTAACAGGCTCGGTGGGAAGTAGTTGGTGAGGAATGCTGCTCGCAGCTCCTCCCATGTCCTAATTTGGCTTTTATCAAGCCCAGCATGCCAAGACCTTGCCTCGTCTCTGAGTGAGAATGAGAAGAGGCGCATCCTAATGACATCCTGGGGGACTCCATTTTGCTTTATCCTGTCGCACACCTCGATGAATAAGTTGAGGTGGGCATACGGATCCTCAACGGCTCTTCCCCCAAACTGGTTCTGCTGCACCATCTGTATCAGCCCTGTGCGCAGCTCAAAATTGTTGGCATTGATGCCAACCCTGAATCCAGCCTCCTCTTGCTGTGGTAAAAATCTATCCAAGATGGACCTCCGTGGAACCACCACCTGTCTGTTGATCAGCTCCGCCAGTCTTGCGGCTTGCTCGGCTTGGGTAGCTTGGGCTGCAAGAAGTTGCGCCCTCAGTTGCTGCACCTCATCCACAAACTGCCTCTGCTCCTCCGGTGTCATGTTCTGCAAAGGGGCTTCTTGATTCGTTTCCATCTCAAAGTTCAACCTCTTTCCTTTCTTTCTGATGTTTCTGCAGGCTGCTTCGATCTCTGGTATAACGGGCTCGAGTGTCTTCCCTTTGCTCCGTGTGTTCATGCACCAGCACAGAAAACGAAGAAAAGATCAGGCTGTCCTGGCCGGGATAATGTGTATCTCGACCGGGATGGAAGTTTTCATCTCGGCCGGTTTGTGAATCAACTCGGCCGGGATGGAGAATTCGTCTCGACCGTGGTGGGACTCACCTCGGCCGAGACAGACGCGACTCAGAAAAACTCACGCGAACGAAAGAACTGACTCCAAGAACAACGAAAAACAACACTAAACTCGAAAATTAATAAAAATTAAGAAAATACAACCCAATCCAGAAGTTCTTCAACTTTCCAATAACGACTCGCCGTCTGACTATCCCTGGCAACGGCGCCAATTTGATCGATGCTAAATCTGCATACAAATTATAGCAAATGGCAAATAAATTTGTAAACAACCCAGGGGTTGGTCGATCCCACAAGTATAGTACAACGAAGGGAGATCATATACTGGATATGGTTTTCAGATCTTTTGTTTGGGTAAATCAATTCAAAAGGGTTTTGGGTTTTTCAAAACAAGTAATTAAAGAGAGAAATTCAAATATTAAAAGCACAGATTCCAGGGAAATCTACCAACTTGCAAGAATTAAATATCCAAACCCATAAAACACAATTTTGGTGGAAAACCTTTTATTGTGGAGTTAATTCCTTGGTCGGGCAATTAAAACCCAGATTACTAATTAGTGATCTATCTCCTCTCGGTCTCAAAATACATCAATTAATCAATTTCATAAAGATCTAGATTTTCCTAGAATTAAAATCTTCTTGGTCGGACAGATAATCAAATGTATTAAACTCTTACTTCCTATTATCAATTTTCACCACTCGGTCCTTCAATTAATAACTAAAACCTATTCCAATTTTCATCTCTCGATCCTTCAATTGAAAATAGATTTGAAAAAAAATCAAAGAGTTTAAACCAATACAAGGGTTTGAACAATTGAATCTAAACATGCATCACAGATGGAGAAACCCTAGAACCTGTTTAGGGTTCTAGCCTAACATATTGAACATAAACATTGCAGGGAAAAATAAAGATTGCATAAAAATTAAATAGGAATTCTGACAAAAACTTAAAGAAAACAGAAAAATAAAGTATAATTGAAAGAGAGCTCCAAAATTCTCAGAAGGCCTATAATTTTGAGCTATTGAAGAGTTTATATAGTAGTAGGGTTGAGGTCTTGGATGGATATCTTCAAAAGGTATGATTAATTGCTTCCAAATTGATGTATATCTTGTTCCCCAAGCAATTCTCGCCCAAAATATATGAAAATCTCGCAAAATCTCGCCAAACAAGTCTGTCTCGGCCAAGGTGGCCCTTGCCACGGTCGAGATGGAGGATTCGGCTCGGTCGAGGTGGCTTTGATTTCGATCGAAACAGAGACGATTTCGCCACTTCCGACCCTTCTGCGCAGTCTCATGGTTTTGGCCATAACTTTTGCGTCCAAACTCCGATTGACCCGATTCCAATTGCGTTGGAAATCTAACTCAAAGATATTTCAAATGAAATGCTCTATTAGCTCAGATTCTATCGATGGAAGAATTTGTGACTGTTTCTTCGAACATCTACTGCTTTCGGTACGGGTTCTCCATTGGACTTGGCCTAAAACCTGCAAAATCTTACCATGGCAAGCATAACACCCTCTAATATATACTCATGCTCAGTTTATTCAAGAAAACATACTAAAATGCATAAAAGAAAGGAAACAAAGCGATAAGAGAGTAGGAAAACGAGCTTATCACTGTTCAGTGCACATGACGGGGGATGAAGAGTTGTTCTCAGATATTCAAAGAGTTTATGGCCCCACAGTCATGTTTGGTGACAATAGCAAAGGCAGAGTGATTAGGAGAGGATGCATAGAGCAAAATGGACTAAGGATTATCAATGTTGCGCTCATCTCCAATCTCAAACACAACCTGCTAAGCATAAGTCAGCTATGCGAAAATGGGTACACCATTTCTTTCGTTAATACAGGTTGTTCAATTGCCGATAATGCTACAGGTGAAGTAAAGCTTAGAGGCATCCGCAAGGGTGGCCTATATATTGTTGATTGGCAAAGTGGCCAGCAACATTCTTGTTCTGTAGTATTGAACAGGGAAGAAACCAATTGGCTATGGCTTAAGAGGTTGACCCACCTGAATTTCAAGACCATCAACCACCAAGCCAAGCACAAGCTTGTTGAGGGATTGCCTGCTGAGACTTTCCGAAAGGAAGGTGTGTGTAAAGCTTGCCAGCAAGGGAAGCAGACCAAGGCATCCTTCAGATCAAACCCGGAGAAGGCCACTTCAGAGAGAATCCTAGAGCTCTTGCACATGGATTTATTTGGCCCAGTCACTCCAGCCACTGTAAGTAAAAAGGTTTATACACTTGTGGTTGTTGATGATTTTTCCAGGTATACATGGGTTCGTTTGCTGAGAACCAAAGACGAAGTCAAGCTCATCCTTCCAGAGCTGATCCTCAAGGAGCAGAATAGCAAAGAGGATACCGTCAAGAGGATTAGATCGGACAATAGGACCGAGTTTTGCAATGGGATTTTGATGGATTTTTGCGCCGAAGCTGGTATCGGGCATGAGAAATCCACTGCTAGGACTCCCCAGCAGAACGGTCTAGCAGAAAGAAGGAACAGGACCTTGAAGGAAGCAGTGCGGTCAATGCTAGCCGATTCCGGTCTAAGCGGAAAGTATTGGGGCGAAGCAATCATGACAGCTTGCTATATACAGAATAGGAGCACAATCAATGGCAGATTTAATAAGACTCCTTATGAAGTGTACAATGGTCGTAAGCCTTCTATTACTCATCTCCGTGCTTTTGGTTCGACATGTTATATTCATAACAATGGGAAGTCGAAGCTTAACGCTTTTTCGCCTAAGTCTGATGAAGGTGTGTTCCTGGGATATGGACACCCATCTTACAAAGGCTATAGAGTGTTAAACAAGACGACTCAAGTTGTGGAAATAACATGCAATGTTATTTTTGATGAGTCTATCTTAATGCGCAGAGTTGTAAGAGAGAAAGAGGATAACAATCATGAGACTAATGATGTCAATAATCAATCCATCTTGAATTCTTTCAAAAATATGAGGATTGATCCGACTAAGTCTATGAGTGATTGTAATCCAACCCAGACGCACTCAGAAGGTGACCAGACTGCTGACCGGGCCGATGATGCTAATGATCATGCTGAGGCCACCAACCAAATCTATCTTAATGATAATTTAGATATTCTGGGATCGCATGAAGAAGAAGATGAAGAAATTCCAGATCAAGGACGCGTTGCTGAAGAGGGACTGGACGCTGCTGAAGGCGTTGCTGAGGACTTTGTCAAAGACGATGCTGTGATTCCAGCTGCTGAAGTCCAGAATGCTGAAGTTCCAGCTGCTGAAGTCCAGGATGCTGATGTTCCAGATGCTGAGATTCCTGCTGCTGAGGTACAGAATGCTGAACCTCAAGTAACTGCTGAGGAGAATGTTCTAGCAGAGAACAATTCTGCAGGCGAGGCTAGCAATGCAACCCCAACAACCAGCAACCAGAGACCGAGATGGCTACGTGATCATCCCCTAGACGCTATTCTTGATGATGTCAATGATCCAGTCAGGACGCGACAAGGAAATGCGATGCTTGCATGTTATATATCACATGAAGAGCTTACGAAGGTTGAAGAGGCTTTGCAATCTCCAGATTGGGTGAACGCTATGCAAGAGGAGCTTGCTGAGTTCACGCGCAACCATGATTGGGATTTAGTGGATAGACCTGAACATCAGAGTGTTATTGGAACCAAGTGGGTGTTCAAGAACAAGAAAGATGAGTCTGGAACAGTCGTTCGGAATAAAGCTCGTCTAGTAGCAAAAGGTTATAGACAATGCGAAGGAATTGACTATGATGAGACGTTTGCTCCAGTAGCTCGACTGGAAGCAATAAGGTTATTCCTTGCATATGCTGCACATCATGAGTTCTCTGTGATGCAGATGGACGTGAAGAGTGCCTTTCTGAATGGTGAGCTCAAGGAAGAGGTGTACGTTGAGCAACCACCAGGCTTCAAACAAGGAAACCAAGTTTACAGGCTAAGGAAAGCCTTATATGGTTTGAAGCAGGCACCGAGGGCATGGTATGGAACATTGTCAAAGTTTTTGCTAGACAATGGTTTCAAGAAAGGGAAAATCGATCAGACTCTCTTTCACATCAAGGATGAAGGAAGTATCTTACTTGTGCAGATATATGTCGATGACATTATCTTTGGCTCTAAGAATCAAAGCTTATGTGATAAGTTTTCAGAGCTGATGCAAAGTAACTTCCAAATGAGTATGATGGAAAAGATTTCCTACTTTCTTGGATTGCAAGTCCAGCAATCGAGTGATGGAATCTTCATTCACCAAAGGAAGTACACTCGCGATCTGATTGCTAAGTATTGTCCTGAAAAGACGAAGAGCTTAAGGATTCCAATAAGCACAAGCTGACAGATAAGCCTCGATGAAGGAGGAGAACCTGTGAATCCTATATTATATAGAGGTATCATCGGATCCTTGCTTTACTTAACAGCTAGCAGACCAGATATTTCTTATTCTGTCGGTGTATGCGCGAGATATCAAGCAAATCCAAAGAAGTCACATTTGGATGTTGCTAAGAGGATTATTCGATACCTCAAGTGTACCGAGGATCTAGGAATTTGGTAGCCAAGGAATGATGGAATTGCACTCAGTGGATATTCTGATTCAGACTTCGGGGGATGCAAGATTGATCGGAAGAGCACCAGCGGGACATGCCAATTCCTTGGACATAAGCTGATCAGTTGGTTTAGCAAGAAGCAGCACTCAGTGGCTACGTCTACTACTGAAGCTGAATACGTAGCTGCCGCTAGTTGTTGTTCTCAAGTCTTGTGGATTCGGCAGCAATTGCTAGATTATGACATTCCTTCTGAGTGTGTGCCGATCTACTGTGACAACAATAGTGCTATGTGCATAACGAAGAACCCCGTTCATCATTCAAGGACAAAGCATATTGATATCCGACACCACTTTATTAGAGATCATCACGAGAAGAAGGATATTGATATTCAATACATATGCACTGAATATCAGCTAGCAGATATCTTCACAAAGCCGCTTGCTGAGGCCCGATTCAAAGAGTTATGTCTAAAGTTAGGCCTCATGGAGCTAGAAGATGCTATCGATGAATGAGTTTAAGTTCTCATTCTTTCTTGGATTTCTGAAGATAGGAGAGAAACGTATCCCAGCTTACGTTTCTGAATTGCTGAAATTTTAGTTGCTAAGCAATTGGTTGCTGAGCCTTTGGTTGCTGAGTCCAAGCTCTCAGCATTTCCTCAATATGCTAAGTTTTTGCAACAAGTGATTCCGACGCTTGCTAGAGGTTGAATGCTGAGCCCAAGCTCTCAACATTTCCTCTGAATGCTATGTTATATTCAGCAAAGTGGTACAGACGATTGCTAGCAAATGTTTGCTGAGTCCAAGCTCTCAGCAGATACTATGAGAATGCTAAGGTATTTGGGTGCTAAGCTGTGAATGCTGAGTCCAAGCTCTCAGCAGTTCATATGGTTGCTAAGGATTCCCAATGCTAGCAGATTGCTGAGTCCAAGGTCTCAGCAGTCTCCGAAATTCAAAGCGAGAAGTTTTGAATTTGAAGTGATGTGTCCGACACACTGCATTTAATGCGTGCAACTGGCTGCGTCAAATCAGGAGGCAACACGTTAAAAGCACTCGAGCGTTTTGGCGCGTGAGTTACCATACGAAAGATCTCGCTAACTCTGAACCGTTGATTGGATTTGAAAAGGCGTTTCCCTAGCCGTCGGATCATTGCCCAGAAGGTATAAACCTCTCACTTCGTTCATCATTCAAATCTTCTACACTTTGTGAAATTTGAAATCCCTAGAATTTCTAAGCCTTCCAAACACTCCCAAATTCTAAACTTCGAAATTCTCCCAAATTTCTCAACATGTCTAACCCCGAATCTTCCACCCCTTCTGAGAATCCACCCAAGTTTTACTCCAAGCCTGCTGAAGGCATGACGCTGCATGAGAGGCATGCACCAGAGTTCACCAATATAGCGATGAAAGACGATGTTGAAGACAAGATCCCCTATGCTCGCCTGGTTACCCTTGCCAGGAAGAAGGAGCAATCTGGGTTATCAAACGCTCAGAGGCGTGCTGCGCAGATTATGAAGGATAGAATTTTGTACACACCTCTTGCTGCTGTACAATTTCCAGAGTGGGTGATGAATACCCTGGTGAAGGCGCAGGTAGTTCAGTATCTGTCTGCCGAGCCAACGAGATTCCGACCTCATATGGTTTCGGAATTTTATGCTAGGGCAGTTTTCGATGATCATCACAAGTCGTTTAGGACCTCTGTGTTTGGGACTATCATCAAAGTGACCGCCGACGTCCTTGCACAGACTTTTGGTCTTCGCAATTCTGGTGAACGAGTCTCCACCTTCAAGGTTGTCAATACAGAGGAGATGAAAGCAAGGTGGAAATTGTGGATGAAACCCGAGGTCAAGGAGGACCCGAAGAACCCATGGAAGGTTGCTACCCCCACCAACCAATTCAGGGAGGACTACCGACTCCTGGCCGATTTAGTTGTGAAAATGTTCCAATGCGATGCTGGATCGTATTCGGAACTCTCTGCTAAGAAGTATGCCGTGATGATGGCATTGGTTGATGTTTTCAATGGGAATTGGGCGCAATTCGTTTTTGAGAGGTGGTTGGACCACGCTAAGAAGAAGTTGAAGCTGCAGACAGAAGGAGTTTTCATGTCCAATGTTAATTTTGGACTGAAAATTAGTAAGTTCCTTGAAACCATCTACCCAAAGGAGGAACTTGATAGGGGTGAGGCTCTGCTGCACACCAACTTTATCCCCCAGATGAAGAAGCAGCCAACCCTGACTCAGCCAACCCTATCAGACAAGACCCCCACTCCCGGTGAAGTGCTGCTGGAGCAGTCCATCCCATTAACTACTGAGGAGATTTCCACTTTGAAGAAGGCTGCGGAGACCGATCAATGTTTCTAGAACCTAGAGGATATCAAAAAGCTTGGAGATCTGCCCGTTGAGCAGATTGAGGAGATCATTGCGAAGAAACAGGCAGAGCAACCAGCTCCAGTTTTGGGTCAGATTGCGGTGGCAATACCCAAAAGAAAGAGGTCAGATGTTGCCTCTCCTGAGAAGCCAAAGAGAACATGCAGAAGACTTGTCAAGGCAACTGACAAATAGGCCGCGGAGAAGGAGGCCGCTGCGAAAAAGGTTGTTGAGATGACTCCCATTGCTGAGAAGCAAGGGAACACAAGTCCTCTCTCTTCCAAACCTATATCTGAAAGATTGCAGGCAATCAGAGAAAAGAACAAGAAGAGGAAGATTGATAGGCAGTTGAAAGAAAAGAAGAGGTTCAAGAAAACGATAGAGAAGATCACTTTTGATGCGAGAGATCGAAATTTTGAGCAAGCAAAGCAGGCCGCTTATGAGCGTGATGCGAAGAAAGCCGCTGACCGGCTAGCAGCTAAGAAAGCTGCTCAGTTGCTCGCAAGTGCAGTTGAAGAGGCTACAACTATAAAGAAAAAGAAAGGGAAAGAAAAGCAGGAAGCTGAAGTTCCCATCTCCACCCCCATCGTTGCTGAGAAGATAGTTATTGAGCAGGAAGCCTTGACCGATCAAGACTTTGATACATTGATGAACACCGGAGTTTTTGATGCTCCAGGCCATCCTTAAGGTCAAAGCGGACTTGTTATAAGAGAGGCTGCTGATGCGCAAGGAGAAAGTAGCAGCGATCATTCTACTGAGGTTGTGCCTTGAAGTGCTGAGGATGTCGGCACATCCGGCTCGGGTCAGCATGCTGAGCCAGTGGCTAACATTGCTGAGGGACCACATACTGAGCAGACGGCTCATGTTGCTGAGGGTCCAGGTGCTGAACCAGTGGCTAGCATTTTGGGAAGAGCAGAAGGCGCAGAAGCTGAGGACAAGTCCTATGCTGAACAAGATCTAGGCTTCTTAGTCTCTTGTTATTCCGAGTCAAATTCCGATGGGGAATCTGAAGATGTTTATGATGCCAAGCTTCTGAGGAAGATCACAACTGAAGCCAATGAGACTTTGAGAATTCCTTTCAAAGGTCTCCCCGGGCGCCGATTCAAAACCAGGAGTGTTGCACAATTGTGTGCACCAGTTTTTCTGGAGAAAAAGGTAAACGCTGACCTTTTACCTATGATTGCCGATATTCAAGAATTTGTGTTGGCGGAGATCGAGCGTGATATTTCTAATGTCTTTTATGTTGAGCTTGATGAAACAACACCGGAGGGCCAGTTGTTGGCAAAGGAATTTAGGCGCTGGAAGATGCATGATTACATCATGCATCAACTATGCTCTGAAGAAAGATTGTTGGTTATCATAACCAAAGGCATAAATTTCTGGAGGTTGGAGGAAAAGTGGGCAAATGACTGGAAAGATCAAGTGCTAGGGACTAAACAACTTTCTGACAAACAAGTCCTAGCACGACTTCAAGCGATCAAAGTCCATAGGATGTTCTCCAATTCTAAATCTTTGCCAAAGTCCACATTTGCTCCTGATGGCTATTCTGATGCCAGGATTGAAATTTCTAAGCATCAAGCGAAAGCAGCTGCTGAGTACAGAAGGCGCCAAGCAGAGTATGAGGCACAGAAGAAGGAAAGGCTTTTCGCTAGGATGGCTGTTAGAAAGCAAGAGGAGATTGCTAAGAAGCAGAGCCGAGAGGACCGGCTAATTGTTCTGTTCTTAGAAGATGATATCCTTGAAGAGGTAAGAGCAGTTCAAGCAGAGGAGACCCGAGCTGCTGAGACTGTTCAAATCATGGAGGCAGCACAACGAATAATGGATGAGGAAGCTCGCTACTCTGCTGCCCAAGCTGCCATTGCTCAAGCCAGGGAGGCGGCCCAGCTCTTCATAGATGAGAAAACTCGATACTCAGATGCTCAGAGAGAAGTTGCTCTAGCCATGGAGGCAGCACAACGCTTAATTGAAGAGGAAACTCTCTACTTAGCTGCCTATGGCGACGTGGATGTTGAGATGGAAGGAGCTGTCTCTGCTGGAAGTCAAGAACTTGTGGTAGCCACAACCTCTTCATTTCATGCTACTCCCGTAAGTTCTCATGACTTTCCCTCTTACTTGAACTCTGCTGTTCAATTTGCTGTGCAAAATGCCCTATCCTCTATCAATGAGCGAATGGCGCTGGAAGCGACCGAAATAAGGAGGGAAGTTGAGGAGGTCAGGAGCGAAGTCTCTGAGGTCCGAGCTGAAGTTGCTGAAGTAAAATCTGATGTGCCTGGTGTAAAGACCAATGTGGATGTGCTGAAAGAGGAAGTCGCTGATTCCCAGCAATAGATTGCGCATACTGTAAACTCATTCTCTGCCACCTTTTTGGCTGCTATCAAAGAGGGTGAAGAGAGGAGACTTGCTGAAGCAGAGCAGAGGAAGAAGGAAGAGGAGGCTTTTGCTGCTGCTAAGGAAGAGAGGAGACTTGCTCTGGAATAGCTAAAGAAGAAAGAGCTGGAGCTCAAGATCAAGATGCTAGAAATGGAAAATGAGAAGGTTGCTAAGAAGTTGGAGAGGGAAGCAGCTGAACGAGAAGCTAGCAAGGCATACTTAGAAAAATTTGTGCAGATGGCCATCGGAAAATTTGATGAGTATGACAAAACGAAGCCTGCCCCTGACTCCTGAGCTCTAATTTCTTACCTTAGCAAATCCTTTGTATCATTCCTTTTTGATCTTTTCTGGTTTCATTTGTACTTGTAATGATCAATCATATATATGAAACTGGGTCAGATGTAGACAATCTCTCATTGTCCACTTCTGAATTTTTCTTGTGTCTTAGTTGATATACACTTTTTGTGTATACAATGAAAATTGCATGTGGATACTGAGTCTTATATCTTTTGATTGGTTGGTAAAATGCTTGCTGAATTATTTGGGTGCTAGATTCTAGCATATTCCGAAGTAGCATTTTTACTTGTGTTTAATCGAGAAATATTTCCCAGCACTTTGTGAGGGGGAATTTTATTAAAACCAATCCTGCTAGAACTAAGTTGGATAAACTCTTAGCTAGATTACTAGAATAGATCTGTTACTTAGAAATCCTATAAACTCAGAAATTTTTTCCTCTTAGATTCAGCAAGTGATAGTAAGCTTTGATCGCACCAAAAAGGGAGAAATTGTTGGGAATTATTCGTGAATTCCACCCTTAGGATCAAATTGTAAAAGGTTTTGTTGAATCAAAGCCTTTGCTAGATTGGTCGATCATTGCTGAATTCTAGCATAGGCTAGCAACTCCTATGTAATGTCCTGTTTAGGAAAAATATTGAGTTGTAATAGATTAGGAAGTGCTTGAGAAGATTGCTGAATGATTCAGCAAATGGAACGAAGAATATCAGAATTCAAGCAACTTCGGAATGCTAGAAGAGTTCTCAACAGAGGGTAGCTGCTACAGACATCAACAGACGAAAATGACTGCTAGAGATGTTAGCGGTCAAGTGCTAAGAAGATTGATTGCTAAGGCGTTAGCAATCATATGCTGAAGGAAGAGACTGCTAGGAGTTCTTACTCAGCAGTTGGAAGCAAGAAAAGGTAGCAGAATGCTGAAGGAGTTAGCATTTGCTAAATATCAAGTGATAGCAGAATGCAGAAGGAGTCAGCATTCGCTACCATTCAAGTAGATTGCTAAGTATTAGCAATCAGCAGACATGACTTAAGTGCAAAATACGCATCTGCTGAAGGAGTCGGCAGATTGGAGAGCAGATTTCTAGAAGAGCTTAGCAATCAAAAGGCTTAGCAGATCGTTCCCAGCATTCTCCGAGAATGCTAAGCAAGGAAAATATCTAGCAACGACTGCTAATACTACCGTTCTGACAAAAGTATAAGCAAAGGACAAAAGCTTTCCCGAAGTAGGTTGGAAAGTACTGTACGACGCCGAAAAGAACGGATAAAGTCGAACTCCTTTTGAACGAGGAAGCCATTGTGTCTAACGGGTATAGAGATTCAAAGTTTGAATCTCCAAATATAAAAGACAAGTCCAAACAGAGAGACGACAACTGCTTCCATTACTCACGAACTAAGGAACCTCATCTACACTCAAAAAGTGCATTTACAGCGAGATTCCTTTGACAAGCAAAAAGTGAGAAAGTAGTCAGTTGAGAGCACGAGACTTGAAATATTCAAAGCTCTCAACCACCGTAGTGTCCCCCTCTTGATTATTTGACACTACATTGAAGAGATTCCTTGACCTAGCTCAAGAATCCAATCATTGGGATACCTTCCATACCAGGAAGCATCCAGCAGTCACTTCTCTGAAAAGGGATTGACTCCGACGGGCAATAGCCGCAAAACCAGATAGAGTTCAGGAGAGAACTGTAAAAACTCCATTACAACGAAGGACAAGTTTCACGAAGGTCTGCCCTTGACTTGGCCGGAGCTGCTGACTAAAAGTTTGAAGGATCGGAGGATAGCTTTGTAGTGGCTAGGTCGAAAGCTCACTACCTGCTACAAGAGAAAGGCGATTCCTTGTACTTCAAATATCTTTTTAGTGAATTCTCAGTGATACGACTGAGGTGTGGACGTAGATCTTTAAGATCGAACCACTATAAATCTTGTGTGTTCATTACTATTTTATTGCTTACTGTTTGGCTGTTGTGATTTGAAACCTAGCAACGACGGTTGCTAGAGTATCTACCTGCAAGAAACCCTAAGTTCTACCTCAAGTTAAACATTTTTGACAAGAACTTAAGTGCAAGATAATCTTTAATCTCCGCTGCATTTGTGTGTTAGTTGTTTGCTATTCACCACGACGACTCTGATCTGGGACCAACACATGGACACTCCTTTCAAACTTTAAAGTTTTCATGACAGAATCAAACTTAAGGTTCCACTGTCTATGAGATTTTTTAAACCATATAATGCTTTCTTTAAAAGACACACATGATCAGGATGATTAGGATCAGAAAAGCCCTCAGGTTGGTTCATGTGTATGCACACATCAAGATCACCATATAAGAAGGTTGTTGTAACATCCATTTGAACAAGTTCCCAATCAAAATATGCAACTAATGCAAGCATTATCCTAATGGTGGTGAACTTGACAACAGGAGCAAATATTTCTTAATAGTCAATACCTTCTTTTTGGGTAAAGCCTTTAGCCACTAACCTAGCCTTACACCTTACAGTTTTCCCATCATGTTTGATCTTTTATAACCACTTATAATCTACAATAGAGAGATTAGGTGTTCTGGTAACTAAGGTCCAGGTTTTATTCTCATAAAGGCTGTTTATCTCATCTTTCATGGCAGCCTGCCACATTTTAGAGTTATTAGATTGCATAGCCTGTTTAAAAGTCTTAGGTTCATCTCCATCAAGCTCTTCAAAAACATTTAAGGCATGCATGGTTAATTCATACTCATCAAACCTTCTATTAGCAGTTACTTGCCTCCTAGGTCTATCTCTAACCAAATTGTAATCAGACAAGTTATCAGACAGAGGATCAGAGGTAGAGTCAAAGGCTCCACCTTGTTTAGAACAATCATGACAATCATTATTAACAACATCAGATGGCAAACACTCAGATGCAGAATGATCATGTTGATTAAGTTCAATTTCTTCCCCTTGAGTATCATTATTATCTAGCTTAGGAGGCTCCACCTCACTAGGAGTATCCTCATGCATTGAAGGAGGTAAAGGGCTAGTAGTGCAGGGGAATTCAGCTTCATTAAAGGTTATATCTCTGCTAATTATGATTTTGTAGTCTAAATCACTTATATCCCAAACCCTATAACCTTTAGTACCCTCTGGATAGCCTAAGAAGACACACTTCCTACCTCTAGGGTCAAGTTTATCCCCTTTTTGATGGATATAGGCAGCACAACCAAATACTCTTAGGTTTGCGAGGTCTATAGGCTGATTAGTAAAGACAGATTCAGGGCATTTTCCCTTTAAGGGAACATAGGGAGATCTGTTAATAAGATAAGTGGCAGTCATGACTGCTTCACCCCAAAAAGATTTGTCAAGTCCACTAATAGACATAATGCATCTCACTCTATCTAGGATGGTCCTATTCATTCTTTCAGCTACCCCATTTTGTTGGGGAGAATAGGGGACAGTCATATGTCTTCTAATCACATTTACCTCACAAAGATCATTCATTTGATTATTACAAAACTCAAGATCATTGTCGGTTCTAAGAGTCTTTATCTTCTTTCCTGTTTTGTTTTCTATAAGAGTTTTCCAGTTTTTAAACACAGAGAACACCTCAGACTTATGACACATTAAGAAAACCCAGACTTTCCTTGAAAAATCATCTATAATAGACAGGAAATATCTCTTCCCACCTCTGGTGGGCTCACTAGAAGGCCTCGAAACGTCTGCATGAAGATACTCTAGTATTGATGTGCTTTTAGGGGAGTTAGGTGGGGTGTGTGCAGGGAAAGACACTCTACTTTGCTTTCCCAAGATGCAATGTTCACAGAAAGGTAAATGATTCACATTATCATAACCAAATACACCTTCTTTCTTAAGAATTTCAAGTCCCTTATTACTCATATGTCCTAATCTTCTATGACATAGATTAGAGACATCAATATCAGAGGAACTAGCAGCATTAGCAAAGGAATCAGGCTCAGTTTTGCACACAAAGATTATTTCTCTTTTCAGTTCTGAAAATTACTAAGGATCCTTGCATAATTTTCATAATTCATTTTCCCCACCTACCTTGTAACCCATCTTCTTCTAAAGCAGAACATGACTACAAATTAAAGCAAACATCGGGTACATATCTTACATTTCTTAGAGTATAGGTGCATCCATCAACAAATTTAAGTTTGATATCACCTATTCCTTCAACTCTACATTTTTTTTTGTCAGTAAGTAAGATGTAGCCTTTATCTATTGGTTTCATGCATGTAAAGTGCTGTTTGTGAGGTGTTATATAGTATGTGCAACCATAATCAACAATCCACTCAGAGGCACAAAACTTATCAGTACAAGCATAGGCAGAGGGGAGGGAATTCAAGCAGTTAGAGTCAGAAATCATGTACACATCACCCATGTTATCACCCTTAGCCGTATTAACATTTGAATTGCTTGACTCACCCCTTTCCTTTTTAGGTTTAGTACATTGCTTAATGTAGTGACCATATGCACCACAGCTGTAGCATTTTCTTCCCCTAGACCTAGATTTGGACCTATTCCTATTATCTGGTTGGTTCCTTCTACCATCTCTAGAGTTATTATTGTCATTACCTCTTCCCCTGTCATTCCTCGTTCTAGACCTACCCCTAACATTAAGGATTTCATTATCATTGCCCCTGTTTCTATTCCTACCCCTCTTTAGGTCCTGCTCTTTACTTTTTAAACCACTCATAACAGTTTCAAGGTTAACCGAATCCCTACCATGTTTAATTGCAGATTTTACATCATTATATGAGTTTGGGATTGTATTTAGCAGGGCAATGGGGGCATATTCGTCTATATGCTAATCTCCTGCTAATTTTATATCTTGAATTAACTTGTTGAACACATCTAAGTTTTCAACAATATCCTTATTAAGGTCAAGTTTGAACCTAAAGAATGTTTCTATTAGGTACATTTTGGTGGGTAAGGACGTTTCAGTGAATAGAGACTCTAATTTGTCCCACACTTCCTTAGTCGTTTTTACATTACCTATTTTTCTTAACACTGAGTCAGATAGGTTCAAGATTATTATGGAGCGAGCTAATTCATCCATTTCTATGAGTTTTTCAGGGGTGTCGGTGTCTAGATATTGAGCAGTAAGGGCCCTAAGTACTTTCTGTTGAATCATTAGATATTCTATCTTCTGTTTCCAGATAGTGAAATCAGTTTTGCCATTAAACAGTGTTAAACCATGAGAAGACATGCCAGATGCCATGATAACAAAAAAATCATGACAAATGCAGACAACAGTATTCACAGAGATACTAAGCAGGCTACAAGGATGTACAGATTTGCAGATTCAAGTCCTAGGGCAGCAACGCATGAAGACGCAGACAGAGATTAGAGCAGTAATCACCAAGATTAAAACAAGAAATAAAAAAATTTATGAAAACAGAACAAAGAATTCAGCGGAAGCCACAAAGAACCAGGATCCTTAAAACCTAGTGCGCAAAAATTCACTTAGTAAACACACAAGGACACAATTCCTTAATTGCTGCGGTTATCCGGACCAGCAAGAAGGAAGCTCAGGCGACTGTGGTTATCCGGTCCAGTCTATTGAGCCCTAACTACCTAGGGTTTACAGATCTAGATGCGACAGACTCAACGAAGAGAGGGTTTAGGGAAGAGCGAACCGTATACCTGAGCGGGGGCCCTGGATGAGGGCGCACCCGACTTACCTAATGTGCCCTGGGGCACACATGACGCAAGTTTGACGGTGGTGCAGGCGTGCGGGTCTGCAAACTTGGCTCTAATACCACTGTTGGGTATCAGGGTTGCAGGCCAGTTTTCCAGCCTGTTACACGACCCGACTCCGACCTAGTCCAGATCGGACTAGGGTTCCTCTATTGGATCACGTCCGACCTTCAAGATTTGACCTCCTCGGACTGGATCTTCAAGAATAGACTGCCAAAATGTCTGCAGCACCGGGAACTCCTCCGAACAGTGCACCTTCGCCTCCCACACCGGTTAGGGACTAAAGATTTGGCTCAGACCTTACCATCTGAGCACCCCTTGCCTTTCACTACCCAAGGGAGTTGCAGGATCTAATAGCACACGGCTAGAGCTCTCTCAATCGCTCACGCTCACCACAAACCACACTCTAGATCACAGAGAGAAGAAGAGAGAAGGAGGAGAGAATTACAGAGAAGTGGGAGAGAGAGAGCGGCGCAAAAGAATTAGGGTTCGCTCACTTGAGAGTGAAAGCGGGTCACTCTCCAAATATATAGTAGGTTAGAAATAACCGCTCCAATAACCGCACAACCAGAACCAATTTCCAACTCAGGAACCAATCCATAAACACAACCGAAAGGAATGGGCTCGGAGCAGGTACGGAGTAGGGCCGAGACAATTAATAAGCCCAAGTAAACATGGCAACACTAAATCCTACAAGTTTCAAATCCTAACAACATAATAATTAATCAAATATAAAGACTAAAGTGTTTCAAAAACAAAGTTTCCAACTAAACAAGTTTAAATATAACTTCAAATTCAAGTATTCAACAATGTTCAATCTTCATTCTTGAATCTCGATCCTCTACCACTTTCATTGAAGTACCTATATAGAAAAGAAATATATTACAATTAGTAAATGATATAACTTTCAAGTCATTAACAATGATTAAGAATGAAATCCAAAATTACATATATTCACCCTCATCCATTGTAATATCTAAAAAAAAAAGATATTTAATGAGTATAATATGCAAAAAATAAACAAATTTGATAATTCAATGTAGTCGCCCTTACTCAAGGCTAGTCAATTCTCCTTTCCTTTTCCTTTATCATCATTCTCCTTCATGCCGATCATAGAAATAACTAAATTAAAATATCAATAAATGATTATATATACAAGATTAAATATATGTACTTAAAATAATGAAAAATTACACACCTTCTTTGTGCTACTCAAGGCTAGTCAAATCTTCTTCAATGCTTGGTTGTTTTGATCTTTTCAGCCAATTTTGCACACATATAAGACCTTCTACAATTCTAGGAGTTAAAGAACTCCTAAAAGGATCAAGTATTCACCCTCCAGTGCTAAAGGCTGACTCTGAAGAAACCGTGGAGATTGACATAGTCATATAAGAACTCGAGCAAGTAGTGAGATGATTGGAAATCTACATTTATGAACATCCCACCACTTCAATACTTCAAAATCCTCTTTCTCACTACTCAATGTCTCTTCGTTAAGATACACTTCTAAGTCATTCTTACTCAAACTCTCACCACTTTGTGATTGAAATTGCTTAAATCTATCACTTGCATATCTACGTATCTTCAAAGCAGGTTCTTGAGAAGAAACCGGTGTAGATGCCACACTTTGAGATTCACGAATGGTTGTATCTAATTGAGGGTTCAACAGTCTATAATGCTCATACAACTCATTCAAAGCAAATATATATATATATAAATAAATAAAATCGGTGGGTATAAATGTAAAATCACAGTTACACTTATGGTTAATTAATGATAATATATTTACTCTCTAATAAAACTAATTGTATTTTTAAAAAATGAAATTATAAACAATATATTATAAATTTTATTTTAGATTTTACTTTTATAGATTATATATTTTGTAATTATATATATATATATATAAATATATATATTATTTTAATTAAGATCTTCTCATTATTTTCATTCAATATGTATGATTTCATTTAAAATTATCCATGAAATAGATTACAAAATTACACTAAAAATAATATTAAAAGAATCCAAATTTTATTGTTCGTGATATTTATCTAAAAATCTATGAAAGCAAATAATTGTTTTTCTTGATTTATTTATCAATTAATCTTATATTATTTTACAATATATTTTTATATGTAATGTAAGAGTATTTAAAATCAAACCTGAAAATACCGTAAATAAACATAAAATTTATTATTTTAATACATTAAAACTCAAATTGTATTGAATTATAAAGTGGTACAGTAAAATGACTGATGAAAAAAAATTTAGAATATTGTAATAGTTTTAAGATGAAAGAAAATAATAGATTATTTTAGAAGGTCGAGTTATATTTTAAAATGAAACCAAAAATGAGAAAAAAAATTAGAATGTCACAATATAGCTAAAATAAATTAAAATGTGAAATATTAGGATGTTAGACTACTGTTGCAAAAATTAGTGTGTCGCACTATATTGAAAAAAAAAATTTAAAACTTTTAAAATATCACATTACAAAATCGAAATAAAACAAAAATATAATATTAATGCATAACACTTCAATATATGTATAGTTCCGAGAAAACAAATAAAAGTGAAATTGATTATTATATGTTGTTTAAGGAGAGAAAAACAGGTTTCGAAAGCAAGCGTTCAAGCATCACCTACTAAAAAAAATTATTCGAAGAGGTTGGAAACTGAAATCAATGCTTCATGTGTTGAATGTATTGAAACAATATAACACACTTTACTTTATAGTAAACAGTTGCAAACAATTTGGTTGTTACTTCCCAAGTTAGATTTTTTGTCAATGCTCCTGCTTAACATAATCAATTAAAATAATTGTGTTTAAAAAAATTTACAATGATATATCCTACACATGAATAGATATATTTCTTATTAATTAATTGAAAATTTGAAAAGTTTGAAATACATGTGAGTTTGAAAATATTTTTTTTACCGTTAATTAAATTATTTCAAAAATGTGCAATCAATTAAGGGATAAGATGTATCAAAAAAAAAATTGACTATCAAGTGAAATGAAGTGGAAAGCTAAAAAAATGAATTAAGTCAAGTATAAGAGTTGAAACATAACGTTATGTTATAATACTTAAAGGGGAAACATTATTTTGTACTGAGAAACACAAATGGTAAAGTTACTTTGACTCGACGACTTGAACTTACAAATGCAAAACAATATGATGCTAATACAAATCAAAATGAGTCATGTACTATCGATGACCAAACAAAATATCGTATAAAGACCAATATCATTGAGACAACTATCTGGATATCAAAATTGCTATTAATAAAGCACAAGAATCATCGTCGTACTGTGATATCCTAATTCGATTGAACTCATTAAAGTGCTAATGAGTGAAATTGTGTGTATAAAATTTTAACATATGTGAGAGTAATAAATCAAATTGCATGTCAAGTATGCATAAAGCGTGCATCAATGCATGCAGTTAAAACTAATGATGTAACAAACAAATTTTATCATACATCAATTACGAAAGTTTCTTTTGAAGAGACGGAGAAAATGTGAAGTAATTGGTCAAGAACTTTAAATTTTTCAATAATAACATTATAAAATTTTCTCACATATTAAAAAATAATAAAAATTATATTACATTAAAATTATAAATTATGAAGTGAAACACATCATATTAAGAAAATAATATAAGAGTCTCGATCTAGGAGCGCAAATGGTTAAGTGCTTTGTCAATCATATTTTCGAGTCACGTCAAAACACATATTACCCATTTAAATAGTGTGCTCCAATTAAAAAAACAAAATAATCGATAAATATTTTTCAAATTAAAAACTTACATTTATGCTAAGAAAACAAAATTTACAAATTAATCAAAGTTAATATAATATTATATATATATATATGTGTGTGTGTGTGTGTGTGTGTGTGTGTGTGTATATAAATTATATGTGTTATCATATAATTTTGTAGTTTACAAATTTTTGATATTTATAGTATTTACCTACAAATAAAACATTAAATTTAATATTACGATATAAACAATTATAGTTCCCACGCATCGCATGGGTGGTTTCATATCAAACATCTCCATACTCATCTTCTAAATAGAACTCAAAGAACTTAAACTTATAACACGGATCAAGAATAGCCATCAAATATATAAGTTTGTTCATGTTCTTAAGATGCCCCCAATACTTGTTGAATTTCAATTGCATCTTTTCTCCCATTTATTTAAAATAGGGGTGAGTGAGTTCTTCAGTAGCAATCATTGAATCCCACTCTTACAACAAATTCCCTATTGTATCAATCTCATGAAAAAGCAAATGAGAAGTCACATGCCACGAAGCAGAAACCTTCAATGTGATATCATAAAAGACTTGTAAAACATCACTTAACTTCGTAGCAACATTCCAATCAGCAAATGTAGGCACTCCATTATCAGCATTCAAGTTTATTCTAAAGTGAGGATCTTCAATCTCAAAGCACTCAAATGCTTTTTCAAATTTAACTGTCGTGCTCAACATTAGACAAGTAGAGTTCCATCTAGTTGGTACATCTAGACAAAGTAAACTCTTACTATCTATGTTTTCCTCTACACAACATTCTTTAAATCTTGTATGCCTAACAGGAGAATGCCTTACATATCTAACAACATCTTGAACTTTTTTGATAGATGGATTAATCACTTTTTATCCTTCATTAACAATCAAGTTCACAACATGAGATGCACATCTCATGTGTAGATGTTGACCTTTCACTACATCACACCCTCGAGCTGTATATCTCCCCCTCAAATAATCAATGCAAGTATAGTTTGCATTTGCATTATCAACCACAATTTCTAACACCCTAGCAATTCCCCATTCCCGCAACAAACCATTAATTTATCTACCCATCTCCTCGCCCCTATGACTCTCAACAGGACAAAAGCTGATAATATTCAGTAACACAAATGTAACTTGATTTTTGCTGGGATGTCCATGTATCAGTAGTCAAATAAACACTACAACCAGATTTATTAAAATACTCACGTAACTTCACTCTCTCATTTAAAAACAACTGATATCCATCTCTAGATATACTCCAATGAGAGGGGATTTTAAACTTAGGTTGTATAACCCAGATAAACTCTATGAAGTCTTCACCATCCACAATACTAAATGATAACTCATCCTTAATTATCATTTCAACTAGTTTTCTACTAGCCAAAACATGATCAATTTTCCAATTACTTATGTTTGCATCCTCAATATTGTCAATAGATTTCTACTAGTTGTCTTCTTACTACATCATTAATTGTTTACACTTTGCGTCCAGATTGTTCTGTTGCTGCACATAGGAGACAAAAGTGTATTGGTTTTGTCTTTAAGATTTCAGAGTTGCAATGCTATTTCCTTTATGCTGCAGGAAATCAGACTTGAGCCAAATGTTATGTGTGAACGCCTTGATATAAGAACTTCATTTCTATCAAGTCAGGTATTTTAATTTGTTTAATCTTTATATATGTTTTATTAGAAAATTGTCTCACATGGGTTTGTTACTAAGCTGAACTTATGTATAAATTATTGTTAGGCACCCTCCCCTTTGAGTTAGCTTTTGGGATTGAGTTATACACAAGCTCATTTATCATGTTTCTTTTTCTTTATCGTATGCTTAGTCCCTCTCTTTCTCATTCACAAACAGATTGTAGATGGAGACATTATTTGCTTCCAGAGACGGCCTTCCCCAGATAGTGAAGATCAAGTTCGATTTCCTGATGTTCCTTCATTTTTGGAATATGTGAAAAAAAGGATGAAGAAGGGCGCTTAGTGATGGAGATCCTTCCAACAGGAACTACCTTTATAGAATAAATAAATATTGCACTCTGTTTCTGTTATAATAATGTTTGTTTTCTGATCATCCTCTATTACGAGATTTGAATTCTCTCAGTTATTCTTGCCAAGTATGTTGTTCATCATCATATTGACGTTACAATTGAAATTTTAGTGATTGTTGGTGGCTGATGATTTGGATCATTTGTATTTATTTCTACACATCTTTAATATTTCAAGATTTTAATGTACTCAGAAGTTTACTAGAGAAAGTGTAAGTTCTACAGCTCGTTCTAATCATCAAGAATTACAAATCTTTAGCTCTAAATTGAAGTAAGATGAAAGGAAATTATACTAATTTTAAATTTCACAGTTTTGACTCGACAATAAATAGCTCATATTTTATTCTAGGAGAATTATTACTCGAACAATTATCTGCATGAGAAGTAGGTTTAGAATGGCTCATGTGGAGAGGTATCTTGTGTTTAGGTCTCATAAATTTGATGGGTTTTTATATTTTTAGTAGCATTCTTGATTTGAATATCATACAACACTTATTTGTACAAGAATTTATGCAATTTAGTAATTTACACTGTCATAATAAACACTTTTTTTTTTGCGCACCAATAAAAATTAAGTGTAACTGGCCCAGGGTTTTCTAGCGGGTAAAGAATAACAAGTTATTAAAATTTTCACCATCTTAAGTAAATATTGAACTTTTTACACTTGAACATAACTATGTCTATATTACACATATGATCAAAATTTTATATTTCTTAAATAACTGTTAATTATAAAGTTTCAACGTTATGTTTATTAAAAAAAGACAAGGAAATTTAAAAAATATATAATTTAGCCAACTGTGTCAACTTCGCTAATATTTTGTAACCAAATTGCTGGTTCAATTGTCTTATTACAAATTTACAACTAAGACAAAGTGATTACTTTCGATATACTCCATTTGTCCTGCTCGAATTGTCCCACTTTTCTTTTTTATTTATCCCACTTCATTAGTCCAATTTTTAAAAATAGCAATTTTTTCACATTCAACAATAAAATATTAATTCTACTCAACTCATTCTGTTGTGAATTGAAGCGATTGCAAACACAAATAACTAACAGAAAATAAATGACACAAAGAATTATAGTGGTTCGAGCGTAAGCTCTACGTCCACTCTTCAAGCCTCCTTGGTGACGATATTATTATGGTGAAGAAAATACAAAGTATGACAATTACAATTGGTGGAGAGCAGGGGTATTTATAGGGAGATATTCCTAAACACATAAGGAATATAAAACCTAGATATGTTAAGATATATCTAAATCTAAATCTATATAAAATAGATTTATTACTATCCAAATCCTATGCTGATAAGGATAAATCTTGTTCAACAAGGAAACAAGATATACACCATATCTTTTCCATATCTATCCAACTCGATCAGCTCATCGAGTTATATTGAGACTTACTCCAACAATTCTCCACCTTAGGCTCAATATCACCTCGACTTGGCACCTCCTCTTCAGTTCGACTTCAACAGTTTGATCAGTTCCAGACAGTACTCAAACTTAGTACTTGGAACTGGCTTTGTAATCATATCCGCAGGATTATCGAGGGTATTGACCTTGTGCAGCTCGACCTCTCCGGCTGCAACCGCATCTCTTATAAAATGGAACTTCACATCGATGTGTTTAGTTCTCTCATGATGAACATCATTCTTCGCCAGCTGCAAAGCGCCTTGATTATCACAGGAAACCTTCATCTTTCCTTGATTAATTCCCAGTTCATTCATGAATCCGAGCAACCACAAACCTTCCTTAATCGCTTCGGTCAAGGTAATGTACTCCGCCTCCGTCGAAGATAAGGCAACTACCCTCTGCAGACTTGCTCTCCAACTAATCGTCGTTCCATACAATGTGAACACAAAACCCGTCAATGACTTCCTCGTATCCATACATCCTGCACAATCTGAGTCTACGAACCCTTCGACTGGGAGCCTTGAGCTCGAACCATCATTCTCGAAGACTAAACTCTTCCCAACTGTTGCTCGAACATACCTGAGGACCCACTTCAGAGCTGCCCAATGCTCTTTCCTAAGTTCGACCATGAACTTACTAACCATGCTGAGAGCATAAGCAAGATCCGGTCTCGTACAGACCATACCATACATTAATGAACCGACAACGCTCGCATAAGGAACACCTCTCATAAACTCCCTTTCCTCCTCGTCGAGTTTCCCAGCAGCACTCAACTTGAAATGAGTTGCTAACGGAGTGAGCACAGGCTTTACATCCTGCATTCCATGCTTCTCAAGAACTTTCATCAAGTATCCCTCTTGAGATAATGTGAGTCTTCTTCGAGCTCTGTCTCGAACTATTTCCATACCCAGGATCCTTCGAGCACAACCGAGATCTTTCATTTCGAACTCCTGTCTCAGAGCTTCCTTCGGCTATCCCTTGCTTATCTCGACTCGCTATCAGCATATCATCTGCATAAAGCAATAGATAAATTCGAGTCTTCATATCTTCACCTCGAAAATATACACATGGGTCGTGTTTACATCGAACAAAGCCCTGTTGAACCATAAACTTGTCGAACCGCCTATTCCACTGCCTTGGAGACTGCTTCAATCCATACAATGACTTCTTGAGAGGACACACCTTCTCCCCACTGCCAGCTTCTTCAAAGCCCTCGGGCTGCGTCATAAGGATCCTTTCCTCCAGCTCTCCGTACAGAAATGCGGTCTTCACATCCAATTGCTCAACTCCATGTCGTACCGAGCAACTAACGACAATATCAGCCTTATAGACCTTTGTTTCACCAATGGGGCAAACACCTTGCCATAATCCACACCTTCCCGTTGTGTGAAGCCTCGCACCTAGTCTAGCCTTGAATCTAACCCCAGAAACCTCTTGTTTCTTCTTGAAGATCCACTTACAGCTAACTATCGATTGTTTCTCCCCCGGCTTATCCACCAACTTCAAGGTGTTATTCTTCTTCAAGGAGTCCATCTCCTCCTTCATGGCATCGAGCCATTTGAGCCTCTCTTTACAAGTTATGGCCTCGGTATAACTCTTCGGCTCAGTATCTTCCAGCTCTACCTCTTCCGCCATAACAAAGGCATATGCTACGACATCAGCATATCCGAATTGAGTGGGAGGTCTTATCTGCCTTCGTTCCCTATCTCTCGTGAGATTATAATCTTGAAGTGCACCTGACCCTCGAACTACCCATCCACCTGAGATGCACTCTTCGAACCACTGGTCGGCTCCACCTCAATCTCAGCACCTGATCTATCTCCTTCGACCTTGTCAGACTGTTCCTCCGAAGCACCACCTTGTTTTTCAAGAATATTTTCCCGTTCCTCGGTCCCCTTATCCAGATGTCCAACCAGCTCCTCTTTGAACTTCACATCCCTACTAATGATGCACTCTCTTATATCCGGCTCGAGACACCATAACTTGTACCCTTTCACTCCTTCGGGGTACCCAATGAATATGCATTTCAATGCCCTCCTCCCAAGCTTATCTCCTTTGATGTTCGCATAAGCCACGCAACCAAAAGCTCTAAGGTTGCTAAAATTCAGAGGATGACCAGACCATATATCTTCCGGTGTCTTGAAACCTAGTGCAGTCGAGGGGCACCGGTTGATCAAATAAGCTGCAGTAGTCACTGCTTCTGCACAGAACGACTTGTGTAACTTCGCACTGAACAACATGCACCTCGTTCTTTCCAGCAACGTCCGATTGTACCTCTCCGCCAATCCGTTCTGCTGAGGTGTTCCAGCCACTGTCTTGTGCCTCGCAATACCATGCTTTGAACAGTACCTCTCAAACTCCTTCGAGCAATACTCAAGGCCATTTTCAGTTCGCAGCCTCTTCACCTTCCTTCCAGTCTGATTTTCGATCAGCACTTTCCACTTCTTGAAGGTCTCCAAAGCATCACTCTTATTCTTCAAGATGTAGACCCACACCTTCCTTGAGTGATCATCAATGAGGCTCATGAAGTACCTCGCTCCTCCATTCGAACTGACCCTTGAAGGTCCCCATAGATTTGAGTGGGTGTAGTCCAGAGTTCCTCGAGCTCTCTGTCGACCTACTCCAAACTTTACCCGGTGAGATTTCCCATAGATGCAATCCTCACAGAAATCTAACTCTCTGATATTATCCCCGAGCAATAGATCTTGCTTCGATAACTCCTGTAGCCCTCTCTCACTAACGTGATCGAGTTGCCTGTGCCACAGTACTGACTTGCCAACCGTCACTATCGAAGCCTCCCCGATCACCGTGCTCCCCATCAGAGTGTAAATACCATTCCTTCGAGCTCCTTTCATCAAGACCAGGGATCCTTTGCACACCTTCAAAGTCCCAGGTTCCACCTTATTCGTGTAACCCAATTCGTCGAGCATCCCCAAAGAGATCAAATTTCTCTTAAGCTCAGGAACATACCTTACACCTCAAAGTACTCTTTCTGTATTATCGTGCATCTTAATCCTCACCGAACCCATTCCAACCACCTTGCATGGTGTATTGTTACCCAGAAGAACACTCGAGTTCTCCTGCTCCTCGAACCCTTCGAGCCATGACTTATTAGGTGTCATGTGGAATGTGCAACCTGAATCCAATATTCATTCCCTCTCCGAGCGCTAATTCAAAATTACCAATGCCTCTCCAGAGTCATATTCCTGCTCAGCAACTGCTACATCCGCCTGTTGCTTCTGCTCCTGCTTCGTCTGTCTCTCTGGACAATCTCTTTTGATATGTCCCTTCTTTTGGCAGAGAAAGCACTTGACCTTTGGCTGTGATCCTGGCTTTGGCCTCGACCTCGACCTTGAATTTTCCCTGTTGATATTCCTCATCTCCGGTCTTCCTTGAGCCACTCTAGCACTAAGCCTTCTTCATGAGAGTGCTCTCGCTCCTCGTTCTTCTCATTTAACTCCTTCGAACTTAGAGCAGACTGAACCTCATCCATGGTCAATGACTCTCTTCCATACATTAAAGCTTCCTTGAAATTCGAATAACTCTTTGGCAGCGCACTCAACAACATCAACGCCTGATCCTCATCACCTATCGCCATATCAATATTTGCCAGATCGAGGATCAACTTATTGAACTCGTTGAGCTGCTCGTTGATCGGTCTTCCCTCTTGCATCTTAAACGAATATAACGACTGTTTAAGATAGAGCCGATTTGCCAGGGACTTCTTCATATATAAGGATTTCAGTTTGGTCCATACTTCCGTTGCCGTTTTCTCCTTCGACACCTTCCTCAGCACCATATCTCCGAGACTCAGAATCAGCGCACTGTGCGCCTTCGCCAGTGTATCTTTCTTCTGTAGCTCCGTCATCATGTCAGGTAACCCAGCCTCTCCCTTCATGGCACCGTCCAAGCCTTGCTGCACAAACAACTTTGCATCTTCAACTTCCACAAACCGAAATCATTCGATCCCGTGAAGCGCTCCACCTCGAACTTGGCTGAACCCATCGCAATCCTTCTATATCCACGTTCACCGCACCAATTTGTTGTGAATTGAAGCAATTGCAAACACAAATAACTAACAGAAAATAAACGACACAAAGAATTATAGTGGTTCGAGTGTAAGCTCTACGTCCACTCTTCAAGCCTCCTTGGTGTGATATTATTATGGTGAAGAAAATACAAAGTATGACAATTACAATTGGTGGGGAGCAGGGGTATTTATAGGGAGATATTCCTAAACACATAAGGAATATAAAACCTAGATATGTTAAGATATATCTAAATCTAAATCTATATAAAATAGATTTATTCCTATCCAAATCCTATACTGATAAGGATAAATCTTGTTCAACAAGGAAACAAGATATACATCATATCTTTTCCATATCTATCAAACTCGATCAGCTCCTTGAGTTATATTGAGACTTACTCCAACACATTCAATACTCATAATCCTTGATTATTGTGGCCTTTAAACCAGGACGGAGGGAGTACAACTTTACATATATAAATTAGCTTAAAAACATCCAAAATACTATAATTAAAAGGATTTGTCTGAGATATCTTTATGAGCAAATTAAAAGATCATAATATGGTGACTTTGACAAATTAGATTTGACAATAGGTAGGAGGATTACGTGATCCAAAAAAAGAGTTTAGCAAATTTGCACTTTAACGATATAAATTAGTTATAACACTGATAAATATTGATGTAATGCTTTGCTAAAAGTATAATAGTATTTTATAATTATTATTGAAATTCATAATTGTTATTTAATTATTTGTATAGTGAAAAATATGATTCAAGTTGTATATATGAACATTATATTAACCGAGTGCTCCAAAATTAGCATATTAAAATAACCTGAGAGTGATAGATTTGTTTTATTGAAGAAACTTCCTGCAACCTAATCTCAAAACCATACAACTTTGTGTTCTATATTTCTGCACCCTGTTTTACTTATTTTATAGCCACCTTCTCCTTCAATTGACATTGTTTGTATACATAAATTAAATGAAATGCGATTGATGCTTGGAATATAGTAGTGAAAATATCTTGTGGAATATAGTAGTGAAAATATCTTGTCAATAACCAAAATGTCATGACTTTGAGTTTTCCACGAAACAAAGAACTGAACAATTAATTTGATTAAGAAAATAATTTCTGGAACTAACAATCATAATTTGATAGAACCAAAAAAATATCAGTTTTATTAGTATTTAATTACGGTTTGAAAGTATTTTTAAATTCAGAAAATATATCTTCAAGAAAATAAATAAACCTCAACCATTTAACACAATAAAATCATTTATTAAAATGAAGTCCTAATTTATACTCCCTCCGTCCATTACAATTGTCATATTTCTTTTCGGCACGGAAATTAAGAGTTGTGAGTGTAGAATGAGTTAGTGAGATTAATATTTTATTATTGAATGTGAAAAAATTGTCATTTTTAGAATTATGACATTTCGGTTGGAACGCTCAATTTAGTAAGTGTGACAATTCAAGTGGGACGGATGGAGTATATTTCTATTTAATGCATTCACCATAAATCTTTGTATATAAGCTCATGAAGGCGAAAGCTGCCATGCATAAAAAATTTGCTACTTGCAGAAGATGCGACGATGTTTTGGTCAAAATATACACTCATGTTTCAATTGAATTTTCATGGCTTTGTTTAAAATTGAAAAAATTGGCCTGCAATGGCCAACCTCAAAGTCTATTCGATGCGATTGTTTGTTGGATATGAAGAAATCTTCTTAGGAGGAATTTGAAAAGTAAAATTAGGACCTGATCAGAGCTGTTCATGCTGCCTGAGAATTAGGGGGAGTGCTCGGATAAAATCCCAATCACACGGTGCCTCACCTTACAAAGCAGTTCCAAACCAGCTCTAGTAGAATGACATCATCCGCTGCCGAACAACTTTGTCGTAAATTCTCACTGGCCGAGATGCTGTTAGCCACCGGAGATTTCGGCGAGGGACACGTCATTGGAAGGGGTGGATTCGGTAAAGTCTACAAAGGCCTCATTGATAATGGGTCATCCATTGTGGCCGTGAAGCGGCTAGCATCAAATTCCATGCAAGGTCAGCGAGAGTTTGTGGCGGAGATTGAAACACTAAGCAAGCTCCGGCATCGCAATCTATTAGGCATATATAGAAGCTCTTACTGTAAACCTTTTATCTAGAAGGAAAGTTGTTAGGGTTGTTCTAGAAGGAAGTTAGTTACAAAAGATCTAGAAGAGTCGGAAGGTGAAGTGTATATAAAGTGTGTAGTTGTAACAGATTCAGTTTGAGTGAAATGAATATCACATTACATTTTCAATTTAGAATCATGCATACGTAAACATGGTATCTAGAGCCAGTTGAACCTCTCGTCGATCATCTTCTCCGATTATCCTCTTCTTCTCTCTCTATGGCGTTGTTCACGTTACCTGTGGTCTCGCTCAAGCTGTCCAGAGCTAACTATAGCTACTGGAAACCTCAGATCGTAGCTACTGCTCGAGCCTATGAACTCGACGGTTATTTGTTTGGTTTAGTTCCAGCACCGGCAAAATTTCTCGATGCGCCAGAGGTGTCTGATGGTGAATCGCCAACTACTACTCTTCCTCAGCTTAATCCGGTCTATGTTGATTGGTTAAAGAAGGATCAGCTGTTGGTAAGCTGGTTACTCGCGTCTGTATCTGAACAGATGCTCGGTCATGTTGCACGATATTCCTCTGCATTTGAGATCTGATTCTGGTCTGTGCTCGAAAAGCTTTTTCAAAACAATTCTAAGGCTCGCATACTGCAACTCCGCAGTCAACTTCATTCAATGAAGAAAGGATCACTTTCGATTGATGAATACATTGGCAAGATGCGTGAAATCTCCGATGATCTGGTTGCTGCTGGGCAAGAGATCTCGGATGATGAATTGATATTGCATATCTTGGAAGGTGTTGGTCCCGAGTACGATGCAGTTGTGGTTAATCTTACCACTCGATCAGAGCATTTCACTATACTTGAAGTCCAATTCGCGCTGCAGACTCATGAAATGCGTATTCAGAATGCTCAGTCCATGGATACGATGGTCTCTCCTGCTGCTCATGTTGCTACCTATAACACTGGTTACCAGGGGCACGGTAACCGTGGTGGTGGTCGTGGAAATCGCGGTGGACGTGGTAATGGTGGTAGATACGGCCGACCGCGTGTGTTCTGCCAGATTTGTGGCAAAGCCAATCATGTGGCTTACAAATGCTTTAAACGATTTGATTCATCATTTCAAGGTCCAGAATCGTCTTCTGATTCGTCTAACAAAGCATTTCTTGCAGCTTCTTCTTCCATTCCAGATGATCCAAGTGCGGAATGGGTAATCGATAGCGGAGCCACGACGCATATCGCAGCTAATCTCAATCGCCTGCAAGTTAAAGATGAATACACCGGTCATGATTCAGTCACTGTAGGTAATGGGTCTTCACTTCCAATTTCTCATGTGGGTAAGTCCTTATTACCTACGATTTCTCATACTTCACCTCTCCTACTCAGTCATATTCTATATGTGCCGAATATCACGCGAAATCTTATTAGTATATCTCAGTTTAATAAGGACAATAATGTGGTTATTGAATTCCACCATGATTGTTGTGTTATCAAGGACAAAGTGACACAGCAGATACTTCTCAGAGGATCTCTTAAGGATGGCTTATATCAACTTGATCTCAGTCATCTTTCCAAGTCACCGGAAGCTAGTTATGTTGCTACTGTTTCACCCACTTCGGTTATGGTGTGGAATCATCGACTAGGTCACACTAATTCTACTACTCTCCAACAAGTGTTGAAGATGGCAAAAGTTTCTGTTAAGACGTCAGATTTACAGTTTTGTAACTCGTGTTGCATGGGCAAACTTCATTTGTCGCCGTTTCCTTCACGTGTATCTTGGTCTTGTAAACCGTTTAATGTTGTTCACATGGATGTTTGGGGTCCTGCTGCTGTACCTTCTAGAGAAGGATTTCGATATTACCTACATTTTGTTGATGAATTTACTCGTTACACTTGGATTTTCCCTATGACTGTGAAATCTGAAGCTACAGCTATTTCTGTCAAGTTCTTTTCTTATGTGCAGACTCAGTTTCATACACACATACAGGTGATTCAATCAGATGGTGTTTCGGAATTCAAACCGTTGGCTTCATTTCTTCAAGAGAAAGGTGTGGTGTTGCGTAATTCGTGTCCATACATTCATCAACAGAACGGATTAGCCAAACGAAAGCATCGACACATAGCCGACACCGGGTTTTCTCTTCTTGCTCAAGCTCATATGCCGTTTAGCTTTTGGTGGGATGCATTTTCTACTGCTGTGTATGTTATTAACAGACTGCCATCCCCAGTGCTTCATCACAAGTCTCCGTTTCAGATGTTATTCGATGCTCAACCAGACTATACATTCATGCGGTCGTTCGGCTGTTCTTGCTTTCCATATCTTCGGCCATACAACACTTCAAAGCTTCAATTTCGCAGCTCTCAGTGCATTTTTCTGGGGTATAGTCCTCTCCACAAGGGCTATAAAAGTTTACATCCATCGGGGAGGGTTTATATTACACCTACAGTGGTGTTTGATGAGATCCAATTTCCTTATCATACATTATTTCCATCTCCTACACCTGCATCCCCGAGCCCGTCACCCACCATATTTCAAATACCAGCCAGTAAGCCCTCTTCTCCTCGTGTTGCACGATCCACTGCTACACAATTATCTCCAGATATATCACCCCTCCAACCACCTTCATTCACTCCGTCTTCTACTGAGTCTCTCGATCCTCGCTCCTCATCTACTGCTGATCCTGTGCAGTCTGAATCCTCACCTGAGATATCTTCTATTCCATCTCACCCACCGTCAGCACCTGAGCCCGTTCATCACATGGTCACTAGATCAAAGAATGGGATATTCAAACCGAAGGCACTTGTTGCAGCACATGGTGATGATATTGAGCCGTATAGTGATGATCAAGCCCTTGCACATCCTGCGTGGAAAAGTGCCATGCAACTGGAATTCGACGCTCTTCTTCGCAACAACACATGGTGTCTCGTCCCGCACGATGAGAATATGAATTTGATCACAAACAAATGGGTTTACAAGATCAAGAGGAAGCCGGATGGTTCTATTGATAGGTTTAAAGCCCGGCCGGTTGCTCGCGGGTTTGAACAGAATGCCGGGGTGGACTATCTAGACAATTTTAGCCCGGTGGTCAAGCCAACTACTGTGCGTCTGGTTCTCTCACTTGCTGTGTCTTTCAAGTGGGAGATTCAACATATTGATATAAACAATGCATTTCTGAATGGACATCTCAAGGAAACCATTTATATGGTTCAGCCTGTTGGTTTTGAAGATCCGCAACGACCACATCACGTATGTAAACTTCTCCAATCATTGTATGGACTGCGTCAAGCTCCTCGAGCTTGGTTCGACAGATTGAAGACTTATCTTCTTTGCTGGGGTCTGGTTCGGTCGACTTTTGATCACTCCTTGTTCATCGGTACGCAGTCTTCATCTCGTCTTTTTGTACTTGTGTATGTTGATGATATTCTGATCACTGGCGCTGACACTGAATGCATTAAGCGGTTAATTGGTGATCTGGATAAAGAGTTTTCTCTAAAAACTCTTGGCTCGGTTAGCTGTTTTCTGGGAGTCGAGGTATCTCGCCATCAGTCCGGTTTGTTTCTTCAACAGCAGAAATACATTCGCGACTTACTTCATAAAGCCAACATGCTTGATTGCAAGCCGTGTGGATTGCCCATGCAGCCTCGTGCTAAACTCAATCCCGACGATGGTCCGGCTTTCTCTCAACCCACGTTATATCGCAGTATTATTGGCGCTCTACAATATCTCACTTTAACTCGACCAGACATCAACTATGATGTGAATCGTCTTAGTCAGTTTTTGCATTCTCCGACTGAGTCTCATTAGATGGCTTGCAAACGAGTGCTGCGGTTCTTGAAAGGAACTATTACACATGGGCTCCTATTTAAACCGGTTACTGAGTTCAGCCTTACTGGGTTTTGTGATGCTACATGGGCCAGCGATCCGGTTGATCGACGTTCCACTGGAGGTTATTGTATATTCTTCGGGTCGAATCTTCTTGCATGGTCGTCGAAGAAGCAACAGGTTGTTGCACGGAGTAGCGCCGAATCTGAATATAGGGTGCTTGCGGATTCGGTTGCTGAGTTGGTTTGGCTTAAGTCTGTTTTTCTGGAACTTGGGTATACTTTGACGTCGCCCACCGTGCTCTGGAGTGATAATCAGAGTGCCATTGCCCTAGCTTCTAATCCAGTGTTTCATGCGCGCACGAAGCACATCGAAGCAGATGTTCACTTTGTTCGTGAACGAATCATCTCTAACGACGTAGAGGTTCGTTTTGTTCCCAGTGATGATCAACTTGCTGATGTTCTTACCAATCCATTGTATGATACTCGGTTTCAGTGTCTATCTTCTAAACTTGGTCTGCAAGCTTCTCCCTGCTCGGTTTCTGAGGGGGTATATTAGACATATATAGAAGCTCTTACTGTAAACCTTTTATCTAGAAGGAAAGTTGTTAGGGTTGTTCTAGAAGGAAGTTAGTTACAAAAGATCAAGAAGAGTCGGAAGGTGAAGTGTATATAAAGTGTGTAGTTGTAACAGATTCAGTTTGAGTGAAATGAATATCACATTACATTTTCAATTTAGAATCATGCATACGTAAACACAATCTAGTCTCTCTTATTGGCTACTGCAATGAATAGGGGGAGATGATTCGCGTTTATGAATTCATGCCCAATGGGACGCTGGCCGATCTCCTTCACAGAAACAATCATCAAAACTCATCTCTCACTTGGAATCAACGGCTGAGAATATGCATCGGAGCTGCTCGAGGTCTGGATTATCTTCACACGGGCAGCTCTGTTATACATCGCGATGTCAAGCCCAACATCCTTTTAGATAAAAACTTTAGAGCTAAGGTCGCAGACTTTGGGTTGGCCAAACATTTAAGCGGCGATGACTTAGAGAGCCATATTAGTGCAAGTGTTAAGGGCACGTTCGAGTATTTTGACCCATATTATTTTGTCTCTGGTCGACTAACCTAGGCAAGTGACACATATGCTTTTGGGGTGGTGTTGTTGGAGGTATTGAGTGGGAAACCAGCTATTGATGGAAATCTTGCTGAGAGTGATCTATGTTTAATTATGTGGGCTCAAGAAAAAATCCGAAATGGGAAATTTCACCAGATTGTTGCTTCAACTTTAAAGGCCGAGATCTTAGAAAATTGCCTCGAGACATATGTGGGGGTTGTGAAACGATGCTTGGTTCATGAACCACAAAATCGGCTGTCAATGACTCATGTTGTAGCCCAGCTGGAGTTTGCCCTTGAGCAGCAGGAGAGAAAAGGGCCAGCGCGTGAATTACAATTTAGGCCATTCAATGCATTTCAGAATAGAGATGTATCATCATCTGGTAAAACCAAATATCTCTACACACACAACACACACACATTAGTGTCAGAAGTAGCTACATTAATACATTTCAAATTCACGGAATTGTGCTGGCTATGGTGTCATAGGATCAACCCAAAAAGACAACAATGAGGTTGAATTCAATACGCTGCGAGGAGATGCATTACAGAGCAAACAGAGTGTCGATAAATCAGAGGAGCAGCAATATGGTAGAGAGCCATATGGCGTTCCTGCTATCCAAATATCTGAACTGAAGGATAATTTTAGTTCCAAGAGCTTGATTGCTTGTGGTTTCAGTAAAGGAATGATATTTCATGGAGTCCTGAAAACTGGACAGGAAGTGGCTATTAAAAGGCAGTTAAAGAAGCGGGACTTTGCTGAACAGGTTTGCAATATTAACGCCACATATATTATAAATCATGATGCTTCAATATATATATGGTTTTGTAGGTTTTGTATTTATCTAGGCTGAAGCATGAACATGTGATTAAGCTACTTGGGTATTGTGTGGATGGTGGGGTGCAAATGTTGGTGCATGAGTATGCCCCACGAGGGTCCCTGCATGACATTCTTCATGGTGTGTTCCTCCTACATTACTTACATATGCATAGTTTTATAGACTTACGACTCATCAAGAGATTTGTGGTGTAACAGGCCGCGAAGGCTTGCCCATGGAGCCAGGTCCGGCATTGACATGGCCCCAGCGAATTGAAATCGCTGTTGGAGCTGCCAAAGGTTTACTCTACTTTTCACGAGAAGTCGTTAATTCATCGTAACATCAAATCCAGCAATGTTTTAGTGTTTGCCAATGGTCTCACTAAGATAAGTGACTCTCATCAATCAACTAAGTGCCACTCATGTGTTCAGAAAGATGGTGTTTTTTCGGATTGTGGTCATCATCCCCAAGAGTAAGTTATTTTCTGATGAAGAGTAGTTTTCTTGTAAAGTTAGTGGACATGACCAATTGCTTTATTAATGTTGGCAGATATGGAGTCGAGGGTTATAGTCAGAAAGGCGACATTTACAACTTAGGCGTAGTTCTGCTTGAACTCTTGACAGCCTTAAATCATCAGACCTGAAAAGGAAATATCAAAGCTCACGGCAACCAACATATTCAATATTGTTGTTGCTACAATCAAAGGAGACTTCCCCAAAAAGGCAGCTGCACGGGTAAATATCAGTTGCAAAAGCTGAATTTCTCTTTTTATTTATGAGATATGCTTCTTCTCAAATAAATAAGATGGTGATGTTCTTGATTTGCTTAAAACAGATGGTTTTAGCTGCTGAACATTGTGTCAAATATTCGGCTGCTGACCGCCCAATTAGCGTTAGAGATGTTTTAAGAGCTCTAAAGATTTCTTACCGGGAAACACAAGAATATATCCTCAACCAGCAATTTGTTGAATATCCCACATCGGCCATGGACCTAGGCATTTACCACTATATAATAGTGGAGGTCCCCTCTCCTTACAAGCCGGTTTTGTAGGGAGAAGT